>JACLAT010000195.1:0-17500 GCA_018105865.1 Metaphire vulgaris | reverse complement strand
TCAAAATATTCTACCTCAGTTTTATTCGAGAGCATTTGAAATGCCCAGAAAAATGGTGAGCCATTTGAAACAACACTATTGGAAGTCTTTCAGAAATCTGTTCTCTGTGAAATGTCTAAAAATCGAATGAGAGATAAGAAAGGGTTTAAGAGAGCTGGCTTCTTGTATGCAAATTCTATAGACCACAAAAATATTATATAATTGATACCCTGTTTGACATTGTAGCATGCAAGGATTAGTGCTACAGTAGGCTATAGATATGCAAAATTCAGAAGAGTGATGAAACAAATTAAACCCACATTTTCATCTGTCCCCAGCTTAGCTGAGTCAAAACGTACTAGAATTGTTAATATATTCTACCTCAGTTTTATTCGAGAGCATTTGAAATGCCCCAAAAAATGGTGAGCGATTTGAAACAACACTATAGGCCTACAAAGTCTTTCAGAAATTTGTTCTCTGTCAAATGTCTAAAAAATCGAATGAGAGATAAGAACAACAACTACTACTAGTAATACTGCTACTACTAAAAAGATATCAATAATAAAATTCAGGTTGAAAGTCGTTTAGGGCAGCAGAGGGACTGCTAAGAAAAAAAGGCACATGGTGCATGAAATCGTGTTATTACAACAACAACTACTACTAATATTAATAATAATTGAGTTTGAAAGTCGCCTACTGCAGCATGGAGCACTGCTAAAAAAAGCGCACTGCACCTTAAAAAAAGAGCATTGCGGCCTAAGCACGGATCACTACTACTACCACATTTTCTAGCACTACTAATACTATTATTACAACAACAACAACTACTACTACTAGTACTACTAATAATAATAATAATACTAATAGTATTAATAATAATTGAATTTGAAAGTCGCCTGCTGCAGCATGTAGCACTGCAAAAAAAAGCGCACTGCGCCTTAAAAAAAGAGCACTGCGGCCTAAGCACGGATCACTACTACTACCACATTTTCTAGCACTACTAATACTATTATTACAACAACAACAACTACTACTACTACTACTACTACTACTAGTACAAAGAATAATAGTAATAACAATAGTATTAATAATAATTGAGTTTGAAAGTCGCCTACAGCAGCATGGAACACTGCTAAGAAAAGCGCACTGCGCCTTAAAAAAAGAGCACCGAGGCCTAAGCACGGATCACTACTACTACCACATTTTCTAGCACTACTAATACTATTATTACAACTACTACTACTACTACTACTACTACTACTACTACTACTACTACTAGTACAAATAATAATAATAATAATAATAATAATAGTATTAATAATAATTGAGTTTGAAAGTCACCTACTGCAGCATGGAGCACTGCGAAAAAAAGCGCACTGCGCCTTAAAAAAGAGCACTGCGGCCTAAGCACGGATCACTACTACTACAACATTTTCTAGCACTACTAATACTATTATTACAACAACAACAACTACTACTACTCCTACTACTACTACTACTACTACTACTACTACTACTAGTACAAATAATAATAATAATAATAATAGTATTAATAATAATTGAGCTTGAAAGTCACCTACTGCAGCATGGAGCACTGCTAAAAAAAGCGCACTGCGCCTTAAAAAAGAGCACTGCGGCCTAAGCACGGATCACTACTACTACCACATTTTCTAGCACTACTAAAACTATTATTACAACAACAACTACTACTACTACTACTACTACTACTACACAAATACAAATAATAATAATAATAGTATTAATAATAATTGAGTTTGAAAGTCACCTACTGCAGCATAGAGCACTGCTAAAAAAGAGCACTGCGGCCTTATCACGGATCACTACTACTACCACATTTTCTAGCACTACTAATACTATTATTACAACAACAACTACTACTACTACTACTACTACTACTACTACTATTACTACTACTAATATTAATAATAATTGAGTTTGAAAGTCGCCTAGGGCAGCATGGAACACTGCTAAAAAAAGAGCACTGCGCCTTAAAAAAGAGCACTGCGGCCTAAGCACAGATCACTACTACTACCACATTTTCTAGCACTACCAATACTATTATTACAACAACAACCACTACTACTACTACTACTACTAGTACAAATAATAATAATAATAATATTAGTATTAATAATAATTGAGTTTGAAAGTCACCTAATGCAGCATGGAGCACTGCTAAAAAAGCGCACTGCGCCTTAAAAAAAGAGCACTGCGGCCATAACACGGATCACTACTACTACCACATTTTCTAGCACTACCAATACTATTATTACAACAACAACTACTACTACTACTACTACTACTACTACTACTACTACTACTACTACTACTAGTACAAATAATAATAATAATAATAATAGTATTAATAATAATTGAGCTTGAAAGTCACCTACTGCAGCATGGAGCACTGCTAAAAAAAGCGCACTGCGCCTTAAAAAAGAGCACTGCGGCCTAAGCACGGATCACTACTACTACCACATTTTCTAGCACTACTAAAACTATTATTACAACAACAACTACTACTACTACTACTACTACTACGAGTACAAATAATAATAATAATAATAGTATTAATAATAATTGAGTTTGAAAGTCACCTACTGCAGCATAGAGCACTGCTAAAAAAGAGCACTGCGGCCTTATCACGGATCACTACTACTACCACATTTTCTAGCACTACTAATACTATTATTACAACAACAACAACTACTACTACTACTACTATTACTACTGCTAATATTAATAATATTTGAGTTTGAAAGTCGCCTAAGGCAGCATGGAGCACTGCTAAAAAAAGCGCACTGCGCCTTAAAAAGCACTGCACTGCGGCCTAAGCACGGATCACTACTACTACAACATTTTCTAGCACTACTAATACTATTATTACAACAACAACAACAACTACTACTACTACTACTACTACTACTACTATTACTACTACTAATATTAATAATAATTGAGTTTGAAAGTCGCCTAGGGCAGCATGGAACACTGTTAAAAAAAGAGCACTGCGCCTTAAAAAAGAGCACTGCGGCCTAAGCACGGATCACTACTACTACCACATTTTCTAGCACTACCAATACTATTATTACAACAACAACAACAACAACAACAACAACTACTACTACTACTAATACTAGTACAAATAATAATAATAATAATAATAATAATAATAATAGTATTAATAATAATTGAGTTTGAAAGTCGCCTACTGCAGCATGGAGCACTGCTAAAAAAAAGCGCACTGCGCCTTAAAAAAAAGAGCACTGCGGCCTAAACACGGATCACTACTACTACCACATTTTCTAGCACTACTAATACTATTATTACAACTACTACTACTACTAATAATAATAATAATAATAATAATAATAATAATAATAATTGAGTTTGAAAAGTTCAGAAGAGTGATGAAACAAATTAAACCCACATTTTCATCTGTCCCCAGCTTAGCTCAGTCAAGCAGTACTAGAATTATCAATATATTCTAAATCAGTTTTATTCTAGAGCATTTGAAATGCCACGAAAAATGGTGAGCCATTTGAAACGACACTATAGGCCTACAAAGTCTTTCAGAAATCTGTTCTCTGTCAAATGTCTAAAAAATCGAATGAGAGATAAGAAAGGGTTAAAGAGAGCTGGTTTCTTGTATGCAAATTCTATAGACCACAAAAATATTATATAATTGATACCCTGTTTGGCATTGAAGTATGCAAGGATTAGTGCTACAGTAGGCTATAGATATGCAAAATTCAAAAGAGTGATGAAACAAATTAAAACCACATTTTCATCTGTCCCCAGCTTAGATCAGTCAAACAGTACTAGAATTATCAACATATTCTGCCTCAATTTTATTCTAGAGCATTCGAAATGCCACAAAATATGGTGACCCATTTGAAATTACACTATAGGCCTACAAAGTCTTCCAAAAATCTGTTCTATGTCAAATGCCTAAAAAATCGAATGAGAGATAATCAGGGATTTAAGAGCTGATTTCTTGCTATAGACCACAAAATTATTATATAATTGATACCCTGTTTGACATTGGAGAATGCAAGGATGTGTGCTACAGTAGGCTATAGACATGCAAAATTCAGAAGAGTGATGAAAGAAATTAAAACCACATTTTCATCTGTCCCCAGCTTAGCTCTGTCAAACAGTACTAGAAATATCAATATATTCTAAATCAGTTTTATTCTAGAGCATTTGAAATGCCATGAAAAATGGTGAGCCATTTGAAACGACACTATAGGCCTACAAAGTCTTTCAGAAATCTGTTCTCTGTCAAATGTCTAAAAAATCGTATGAGAGATAAGAAGGGATTTAAGAGAGCTGGTTTCTTGCCATAGACCACAAAATTATTATATAATTGATACCCTGTTTGACATTGGAGAATGCAAGGATGTGTGCTACAGTAGGCTATAGACATGCAAAATTCAGAAGAGTGATGAAACAAGTTAAAACCACATTTTCATCTGTCCCGAGCTTAGCTCAGTCAAAATATACTAGAAATGTCAATATATTCTACCTCAGTTTTATTCGAGAGCATTTGAAATGCCCAGAAAAATGGTGAGCCATTTGAAACAACACTATTGGAAGTCTTTCAGAAATCTGTTCTCTGTGAAATGTCTAAAAATCGAATGAGAGATAAGAAAGGGTTTAAGAGAGCTGGCTTCTTGTATGCAAATTCTATAGACCACAAAAATATTATATAATTGATACCCTGTTTGACATTGTAGCATGCAAGGATTAGTGCTACAGTAGGCTATAGATATGCAAAATTCAGAAGAGTGATGAAACAAATTAAACCCACATTTTCATCTGTCCCCAGCTTAGCTGAGTCAAAACGTACTAGAATTGTTAATATATTCTACCTCAGTTTTATTCGAGAGCATTTGAAATGCCCCAAAAAATGGTGAGCGATTTGAAACAACACTATAGGCCTACAAAGTCTTTCAGAAATTTGTTCTCTGTCAAATGTCTAAAAAATCGAATGAGAGATAAGAACAACAACTACTACTAGTAATACTGCTACTACTAAAAAGATATCAATAATAAAATTCAGGTTGAAAGTCGTTTAGGGCAGCAGAGGGACTGCTAAGAAAAAAAGGCACATGGTGCATGAAATCGTGTTATTACAACAACAACTACTACTAATATTAATAATAATTGAGTTTGAAAGTCGCCTACTGCAGCATGGAGCACTGCTAAAAAAAGCGGACTGCACCTTAAAAAAAGAGCATTGCGGCCTAAGCACGGATCACTACTACTACCACATTTTCTAGCACTACTAATACTATTATTACAACAACAACAACTACTACTACTACTACTACTAGTACTAATAATAATAATAATAATACTAATAGTATTAATAATAATTGAATTTGAAAGTCGCCTGCTGCAGCATGTAGCACTGCAAAAAAAAGCGCACTGCGCCTTAAAAAAAGAGCACTGCGGCCTAAGCACGGATCACTACTACTACCACATTTTCTAGCACTACTAATACTATTATTACAACAACAACTACTACTACTACTACTACTACTACTACTAGTACAAAGAATAATAATAATAACAATAGTATTAATAATAATTGAGTTTGAAAGTCGCCTACAGCAGCATGGAACACTGCTAAAAAAAGCGCACTGCGCCTTAAAAAAAGAGCACTGCGGCCATAGCACGGATCACTACTACTACCACATTTTCTAGCACTACCAATACTATTATTACAACAACAACAACTACTACTACTCCTACTACTACTACTACTACTACTACTACTACTAGTACAAATAATAATAATAATAATAGTATTAATAATAATTGAGCTTGAAAGTCACCTACTGCAGCATGGAGCACTGCTAAAAAAAGCGCACTGCGCCTTAAAAAAAGAGCACTGCTGCCTAAGCACGGATCACTACTACTTCAACATTTTCTAGCACTACTAATACTATTATTACAACAACAACTACTACTACTACTACTACTACTACTACTACTACAAAGAATAATAATAATAACAATAGTATTAATAATAATTGAGTTTGAAAGTCACCTACAGCAGCATGGAACACTGCTAAAAAAAGCGCGCACTGCGCCTTAAAAAAAGAGCACTGCGGCCATAGCACGGATCACTACTACTACCACATTTTCTAGCACTACCAATACTATTATTACAACAACAACAACTACTACTACTACTACTACTACTACTACTACTACTACTAGTAAATAATAATAATAATAATAGTATTAATAATAATTGAGCTTGAAAGTCACCTACTGCAGCATGGAGCACTGCTAAAAAAAGCGCACTGCGCCTTAAAAAAAGAGCACTGCTGCCTAAGCACGGATCACTACTACTTCAACATTTTCTAGCACTACTAATACTATTATTACAACAACAACTACTACTACTACTACTACTACTACTAGTACAAAGAATAATAATAATAACAATAGTATTAATAATAATTGAGTTTGAAAGTCGCCTACAGCAGCATGGAACACTGCTAAAAAAAGCGCACTGCGCCTTAAAAAAAGAGCACCGAGGCCTAAGCACGGATCACTACTATTACCACATTTTCTAGCACTACTAATACTATTATTACAACTACTACTACTACTACTACTACTACTACTACTACTACTACTACTACTAGTACAAATAATAATAATAATAATAATAATAGTATTAATAATAATTGAGTTTGAAAGTCACCTACTGCAGCATGGAGCACTGCGAAAAAAAGCGCACTGCGCCTTAAAAAAGAGCACTGCGGCCTAAGCACGGATCACTACTACTACAACATTTTCTAGCACTACTAATACTATTATTACAACAACAACTACTACTACTACTACTACTACTACTACTACTATTACTACTACTAATATTAATAATAATTGAGTTTGAAAGTCGCCTAGGGCAGCATGGAACACTGCTAAAAAAAGAGCACTGCGCCTTAAAAAAGAGCACTGCGGCCTAAGCACAGATCACTACTACTACCACATTTTCTAGCACTACCAATACTATTATTACAACAACAACCACTACTACTACTACTACTACTAGTACAAATAATAATAATAATAATATTAGTATTAATAATAATTGAGTTTGAAAGTCACCTAATGCAGCATGGAGCACTGCTAAAAAAGCGCACTGCGCCTTAAAAAAAGAGCACTGCGGCCATAGCACGGATCACTACTACTACCACATTTTCTAGCACTACTAATACTATTATTACAACAACAACAACAACAACAACTACTACTACTACTACTACTACTACTACTACTACTACTATTACTACTACTACTAATATTAATAATAATTGAGTTTGAAAGTCGCCTAGGGCAGCATGGAGCACTGCTAAAAAAAGCGCACTGCGCCTTAAAAAAGAGCACTCGGCCTAAGCACGGATCACTACTACCACCACATTTTCTAGCACTACTAATACTACTATTACAACAGTTTGAAAGCAGCCTAGGGCAGCATGGAGCACTATTGCTATAGTAGGCTATAGAAGAGTAATTAAACGAATTCAATCCGCATTTTCTTGTGTCCCCATCCCATAGGTTTAGGGCAGCATGGAGCACTGTTTAAAAAAAGGGCACTGCGCCTTGAAAAAACAGCACTCCGACTTAAGCAGGAATCACTACTACTACGACTTTTTCTAGCACTACTACGACAACAACAACTACTACTACTACTGCTACTACTACTAATAACAATAATAACAATAATAGTATTAATAATAATTGAGTTTGAAAGTAGCCTAGGGCAGCATGAAGCACTGCTAAAAAAAACGCACTGCGCCTCTAAAAAAAGCCACTGTGCCCTAAACACGGATCACTACTACTACCACATTTTGTAGCACTAATAATAATACTATTACAACAACAACTACTACAACTACTAGTACAAATAATAATAATAATAGTATTAATAATAATTGAGTTTGAAAGTAGCCTAGCGCAGCATGGAGCACTGCTAAAAAAAAGCTCACTGCGCCATAAAAAAAGAGCACTGCGCCCTAAGCACGGATCACTACTACTACCACATTTTCTAGCACAACTAATACTACTATTACAACAACAACAACAGCAACTAGTACTACTACTACTACCACTACTCCATGGCGTCAAACCCTACTGCGCCATAGCCATTTCCGCATTGCAGAGATCCATCCACACACTGCGGCGATTAGGCCTATAGGCAAACAGTATCTTCAATCCCAATATTCTGATGAAATTCAACAGACTCTAACAGAGGGTCATCCACATTTACGCTTTAGTAGTACTATTGCTATAGTAGGCTATAGAAGAGCAATGAAACGAATTCAATCCACATTTTCTTGTGTCCCCATCTCATAGGTTTAGGGCAGCATGGAGCACTGTTTAAAAAAGCACACTGCGCCTTGAAAAAAGAGCACTGCGACTTAAGCATGGATCACTACTACTACGACTTTTTCTAGCACTACTAGTACAACTACTACTACTACTACTACTGCTAGTACTACTACTACTACTACTACTACTACTAATAATAATAATAATAATAATAGTATTAATAATAATTGAGTTTGAAAGTCGCCTACTGCGGCATCGAGCACTGCTAAAAAAAAAAAAGCACTGCGCCTTAAACAAAGAGCACTGCGGCCTAAGCACGGATCACTACTACTACTACCACATTTTCTAGCACTACTAAGACTACTATTACAACAACAACAACAACTACTACTACTACTACTACTATAGTAATAATAATAATAATAGTATAAATAATAATTGAGTTTGAAAGTCACCTACTGCAGCATGGAGCACTGCTAAAAAAAAGCGCACTGCGCCTTAAAAAAAGAGCACTGCGCCTAAACACGGATCACTACTACTACCACATTTTCTAGCACTACTAATACTACTATTACAACAACAACAACTACTACTTCTACTACTTCTACTACTCCATGGCGTCAAACCCTACTGCGCCATAGCCATTTCCGCATTGCAGAGATCCATCCACACACTGCGGCGATTAGGCCTATAGGCAAACAGTATCTTCAATCCCAATATTCTGATGAAATTCAACAGACTCTAACAGAGGGGTCATCCACATTTACGCTTTAGTAGTACTATTGCTATAGTAGGCTATAGAAGAGCAATGAAACGAATTCAATCCACATTTTCTTGTGTCCCCATCTCATAGGTTTAGGGCAGCATGGAGCACTGTTTAAAAAAGCACACTGCGCCTTGAAAAAAGAGCACTGCGACTTAAGCATGGATCACTACTACTACGACTTTTTCTAGCACTACTAGTACAACTACTACTACTACTACTACTACTGCTAGTACTACTACTACTACTACTACTACTACTAATAATAATAATAATAGTATTAATAATAATTGAGTTTGAAAGTCGCCTACTGCGGCATCGAGCACTGCTAAAAAAAGCGCACTGCGCCTTAAACAAAGAGCACTGCGGCCTAAGCACGGATCACTACTACTACTACCACATTTTCTAGCACTACTAAGACTACTATTACAACAACAACAACAACTACTACTACTACTACTATTAGTAATAATAATAATAATAGTATAAATAATAATTGAGTTTGAAAGTCACCTACTGCAGCATGGAGCACTGCTAAAAAAAGCGCACTGCGCCTTAAAAAGAGCACTGCGCCCTAAACACGGATCACTACTACTACCACATTTTCTAGCACTACTAATACTACTATTACAACAACAACAACTACTACTTCTACTACTTCTACTACTCCATGGCGTCAAACCCTACTGCGCCATAGCCATTTCCGCATTGTAGAGATCCATCCACACACTGCGGCGATTAGGCCTATAGGCAAACAGTATCTTCAACAGACTCTAACAGAGGGGGTCATCCACATTGACGCTTTAGTAGTATTATTGCTATAGAAGAGTAATGAAACGAATTCAATCCACATTTTCTTGTGTCCCCATTTCAATGGTTTAGGGCAGCATAGAGAACTGTTTTAAAAAAGCGCACTGCGCCTTGAAAAAAGAGCACTGCGACTTAAGTATGGATCACTACTACTACGACTATTTCTAGCACTACTATTACAACAACTACTACTACTACTGCTACTACTGCTGCTGCTGCTGCTACTACTACTACTACTTTTACTACTACTACTAATAATAATAATAATAATAGTATTAATAATAATTCGGTTTGAAAGTCGCCTACTGCAGCAAGGAGCACTGCTAAAAAACAGCGCACTGCGCCCTAAAAAAGAGCACTGCGCCCGAAACACGGATCACTACTACTACCACATTTTCTAGCACTACTAATACTACTATTACAACAACAACAACAACTACTACTTCTACTACTTCTACTACTCCATGGCGTCAAACCCTACTGCGCCATAGCCATTTCCGCATTGCAGAGATCCATCCACACACTGCGGCGATTAGGCCTATAGGCAAACAGTATCTTCAATCCCGATATTCTGATGAAATTCAACAGACTCTAACAGAGGGGTCATCCACATTTACGCTTTAGTAGTACTATTGCTATAGTAGGCTATAGAAGAGCAATGAAACGAATTCAATCCACATTTTCTTGTGTCCCCATCTCATAGGTTTAGGGCAGCATGGGCACTGTTTAAAAAAGCGCACTGCGCCTTGAAAAAGAGCACTGCGACTTAAGCATGGATCACTACTACTACGACTTTTTCTAGCACTACTAGTACAACTACTACTACTACTACTACTACTGCTAGTACTACTACTACTACTACTACTACTACTACTACTACTACTACTAATAATAATAATAATAGTATTAATAATAATTGAGTTTGAAAGTCGCCTACTGCGGCATCGAGCACTGCTAAAAAAAAAGCACTGCGCCTTAAACAAAGAGCACTGCGGCCTAAGCACGGATCACTACTACTACTACCACATTTTCTAGCACTACTATGACTACTATTACAACAACAACAACAACTACTACTACTACCACTACTACTACTCCATGGCGTCAAACCCTACTGCGCCATAGCCATTTCCGCATTGCAGAGATCCATCCACACACTGCGGCGATTAGGCCTATAGGCAAACAGTATCTTCAATCCCAATATTCTGATGAAATTCAACAGACTCTAACAGAGGGTCATCCACATTTACGCTTTAGTAGTACTATTGCTATAGTAGGCTATAGAAAGAGCAATGAAACGAATTCAATCCACATTTTCTTGTGTCCCCATCTCATAGGTTTAGGGCAGCATGGAGCACTGTTTAAAAAAGCGCACTGCGCCTTGAAAAAGAGCACTGCGACTTAAGCATGGATCACTACTACTACGACTTTTTCTAGCACTACTAGTACAACTACTACTACTACTACTACTACTGCTAGTACTACTACTACTACTACTAATAATACTAATAATAATAATAATAATAATAGTATTAATAATAATTGAGTTTGAAAGTCGCCTACTGCGGCATCGAGCACTGCTAAAAAAAAGCGCACTGCGCCTTTAAACAAAGAGCACTGCGCCTAAGCACGGATCACTACTACTACTACCACATTTTCTAGCACTACTAAGACTACTATTACAACAACAACAACTACTACTACTACTACTATTACTAATAATAATAATAATAGTATTATTAAAAATTGAGTTTGAAAGTCACCTACTGCAGCAAGGAGCACTGCTAAAAAAACAGCGCACTGCGCCTAAAAAGAGCACTGCGCCTAAACACGGATCACTACTACTACCACATTTTCTAGCACTACTAATACTACTATTACAACAACAACAACAACTACTACTTCTACTACTTCTACTACTCCATGGCGTCAAACCCTACTGCGCCATAGCCATTTCCGCATTGCAGAGATCCATCCACACACTGCGGCGATTAGGCCTATAGGCAAACAGTATCTTCAATCCCAATATTCTGATGAAATTCAACAGACTCTAACAGAGGGGTCATCCACATTTACGCTTTAGTAGTACTATTGCTATAGTAGGCTATAGAAGAGCAATGAAACGAATTCAATCCACATTTTCTTGTGTCCCCATCTCATAGGTTTAGGGCAGCATGGAGCACTGTTTAAAAAGCACACTGCGCCTTGAAAAAGAGCACTGCGACTTAAGCATGGATCACTACTACTACGACTTTTTCTAGCACTACTAGTACAACTACTACTACTACTACTACTACTGCTAGTACTACTACTACTACTACTACTACTACTACTACTAATAATAATAATAATAGTATTAATAATAATTGAGTTTGAAAGTCGCCTACTGCGGCATCGAGCACTGCTAAAAAAAGCGCTTTCGCCTTAAACAAAGAGCACTGCGGCCTAAGCACGGATCACTACTACTACTACCATTTTTCTAGCACTACTAAGACTACTATTACAACAACAACAACTACTACTACTACTACTACTAGTAGTAATAATAATAATAATAGTATAAATAATAATTGAGTTTGAAAGTCACCTACTGCAGCATGGAGCACTGCTAAAAAAGCGCACTGCGCCTAAAAAAGAGCACTGCGCCTAAACACGGATCACTACTACTACCACATTTTCTAGCACTACTAATACTACTATTACAACAACAACAACTACTACTTCTACTACTTCCTACTACTCCATGGCGTCAAACCCTACTGCGCCATAGCCATTTCCGCATTGTAGAGATCCATCCACACACTGCGGCGATTAGGCCTATAGGCAAACAGTATCTTCAACAGACTCTAACAGAGGGGTCATCCACATTGACGCTTTAGTAGTATTATTGCTATAGAAGAGTAATGAAACGAATTCAATCCACATTTTCTTGTGTCCCCATTTCAATGGTTTAGGGCAGCATAGAGAACTGTTTAAAAAAAAAGCGCACTGCGCCTTGAAAAAGAGCACTGCGACTTAAGTATGGATCACTACTACTACGACTATTTCTAGCACTACTATTACAACAACTACTACTACTACTGCTACTACTGCTGCTGCTGCTGCTACTACTACTACTACTTTTACTACTACTACAATAATAATAATAATAGTATTAATAATAATTCGGTTTGAAAGTCGCCTACTGCAGCAAGGAGCACTGCTAAAAACAGCGCACTTTCCTAAAAAGAGCACTGCGCCCAAAACACGGATCACTACTACTACCACATTTTCTAGCACTACTAATACTACTATTACAACAACAACAACAACTACTACTACTTCTACTACTTCTACTACTCCATGGCGTCAAACCCTACTGCGCCATAGCCATTTCCCGCATTGCAGAGATCCATCCACACACTGCGGCGATTAGGCCTATAGGCAAACAGTATCTTCAATCCCGATATTCTGATGAAATTCAACAGACTCTAACAGAGGGTCATCCACATTTACGCTTTAGTAGTACTATTGCTATAGTAGGCTATAGAAGAGCAATGAAACGAATTCAATCCACATTTTCTTGTGTCCCCATCTCATAGGTTTAGGGCAGCATGGAGCACTGTTTAAAAAAGCACTGCTTTGAAAAAGAGCACTGCGACTTAAGCATGGATCACTACTACTACGACTTTTCTAGCACTACTAGTACAACTACTACTACTACTACTACTACTGCTAGTACTACTACTACTACTACTACTACTACTACTACTACTACTAATAATAATAATAATAGTATTAATAATAATTGAGTTTGAAAGTCGCCTACTGCATGCATCGAGCACTGCTAAAAAAAGCGCACTGCGCCTTAAACAAAGAGCACTGCCTAAAGCACGGATCACTACTACTACTACCACATTTTCTAGCACTACTAAGACTACTATTACAACAACAACAACTACTACTACTACCACTACTACTACTCCATGGCGTCAAACCCTACTGCGCCATAGCCATTTCCGCATTGCAGAGATCCATCCACACACTGCTGCAGCGATTAGGCCTATAGGCAAACAGTATCTTCAATCCCAATATTCTGATGAAATTCAACAGACTCTAACAGAGGGGTCATCCACATTTACGCTTTAGTAGTACTATTGCTATAGTAGGCTATAGAAGAGCAATGAAAATAATTCAATCACATTTTCTTGTGTCCCCATCTCATAGGTTTAGGGCAGCATGGGGCACTGTTTAAAAAAGCGCACTGCGCCTGAAAAAGAGCACTCTATGACTTAAGCATGGATCACTACTACTACGACTTTTCTAGCACTACTAGTACAACTACTACTACTACTACTACTACTGCTAGTACTACTACTACTACTACTACTACTACTACTACTAATAATAATAATAATAGTATTAATAATAATTGAGTTTGAAAGTCGCCTACTGCGCATCGAGCACTGCTAAAAAACACTGCGCCTTAAACAAAGAGCACTGCGCCTAAGCACGGATCACTACTACTACTACCACATTTTCTAGCACTACTAAGACTACTATTACAACAACAACAACAACTACTACTACTACTACTATTAGTAATAATAATAATAATAGTATAAATAATAATTGAGTTTGAAAGTCACCTACTGCAGCATGGAGCACTGCTAAAAAAAGCGCACTGCGCCTTAAAAAAAGAGCACTGCGCCCTAAACACGGATCACTACTACTACCACATTTTCTAGCACTACTAATACTACTATTACAACAACAACAACTACTACTTCTACTACTTCTACTACTCCATGGCGTAAAAACCCTACTGCGCCATAGCCATTTCCGCATTGTAGAGATCCATCCACACACTGCGGCGATTAGGCCTATAGGCAAACAGTATCTTCAACAGACTCTAACAGAGGGTCATCCACATTGACGCTTTAGTAGTATTATTGCTATAGAAGAGTAATGAAACGAATTCAATCCACATTTTCTTGTGTCCCCATTTCAATGGTTTAGGCAGCATAGAGAACTGTTTTAAAAGCGCACTACGCCTTGAAAAAAAAGAGCACTGCGACTTAAGTATGGATCACTACTACTAAAATTTCTAGCACTACTATTACAACAACTACTACTACTACTGCTACTACTACTGCTGCTGCTACTACTACTACTACTTTTTTACTACTACTACTAATAATAATAATAATAATAGTATTAATAATAATTCGGTTTGAAAGTCGCCTACTGCAGCAAGGAGCACTGCTAAAAAAAACAGCGCACTGCGCCTAAAAGAGCACTGCGCCTAAACACGGATCACTACTACTACCACATTTTCTAGCACTACTAATACTACTATTACAACAACAACAACAACTACTACTTCTACTACTACTACTACTCCATGGCGTAGGCAACCCTACTGCGCCATAGCCATTTCTCCGCATTGCAGAGATCCATCCACACACTGCGGCGATTAGGCCTATAGGCAAACAGTATCTTCAATCCCGATATTCTGATGAAATTCAACAGACTCTAACAGAGGGTCATCCACATTTACGCTTTAGTAGTACTATTGCTATAGTAGGCTATAGAAGAGCAATGAAACGAATTCAATCCACATTTTCTTGTGTCCCCATCTCATAGGTTTAGGGCAGCATGGAGCACTGTTTAAAAAGCACTGCGCCTTGAAAAAGAGCACTGCGACTTAAGCATGGATCACTACTACTACGACTTTTCTAGCACTACTAGTACAACTACTACTACTACTACTACTACTGCTGAGTACTACTACTACTACTACTACTACTACTACTACTACTAATAATAATAATAATAATAATAGTATTAATAATAATTGAGTTTGAAAGTCGCCTACTGCGCATCGAGCACTGCTAAAAAGCGCACTGCGCCTTAAACAAAAGAGCACTGCGGCCTAAGCACGGATCACTACTACTACTACCACATTTTTCTAGCACTACTAAGACTACTATTACAACAACAACAACAACTACTACTACTACTACTATTACTAATAATAATAATAATAGTATTATTAAAAATTGAGTTTGAAAGTCACCTACTGCAGCAAGGAGCACTGCTAAAAAACAGCGCACTGCGCCAAAAAGAGCACTGCGCCTAAACACGGATCACTACTACTACACATTTTCTAGCACTACTAATACTACTATTACAACAACAACAACAACTACTACTTCTACTACTTCTACTACTCCATGGCGTCAAACCCTACTGCCAGAGTTGGAGACTCGAGTCAGCCGACTCGAGAATCGTAGCCGACTCAGTCGCAAATTTTCAGACTTGAGACTTGCTTGCGACTCGAGGCCCGTGACTTGCGACTTGACTTGAGACTTAGGGTAAAGACTTGAGACTTACTTGAGACTCGAGGCCTGTGACTTGCGACTTTTAAGTTTTTTGCAATGCAATCTCCTAATAACTCCTCCGCTCACGATCACGATAATGAATTCACGATAAGCCGATCACGGCTTATAAATTGCGCTATTTGTCTGTCATGCCACGTATTTTTATAAAAATTTGCTGCAAGTGGCAACACTATATTATAGCGTCAAATGCTTTGTTCTAGAGTCTAGACTAGTAAATTATATGCATATTTATGCGCTTAATATTCTCGCATTAATTTAATAGTAAAAAGTTTTTTCAGTCTGAAAGTAAAATGGAGAGATCTACAAGTAGTCAATCTAGTCATGGACATCCTGAAGTTGCGGCTCCGAAGTTGTTAAAATTCGGATTCAAGGATTTTAATTAATGAGAATGTAAAAAACGAGAGCCACGTGTTGTTCAGTTACTTTTTCTAATCTACCGGTAGTTAATTGATGATTAGCTACTGATCACATGGCATCAAATGTATTAATTTAAAGTAAATAATTACTCACATAACAGATGTACTCTATTATATTGATTACTATTAATTCTTAATAATAGTAATTAACTACCATTGTTCATTGCTTAAAAACATACACGTTGGGGTGAGACTGACTACCGACTTGAGACTTGCTTGCGACTTGAGGCATGTGACTTGGCGATTTGACTTGAGTTTTGGGGTAAAGACTTGAGACTTGCTTGCACTGAGGCCTGTGACTTGCGACTTGACTTGAGACTTGGGGGGTAAAGACTGAGACTTGCTTGAGACTCGAGGTTAGAGACTTCGTGATCTCTGCCTACTGCGCCACTAGCCATTTCCGCATTGTAGAGATCCATCCACACACTGCGGCGATTAGGCCTATAGGCAAACAGTATCTTCAACAGACTCTAACAGAGGGGTCATCCACATTGACGCTTTAGTAGTATTATTGCTATAGAAGAGTAATGAAACGAATTCAATCCACATTTTCTTGTGTCCCCATTTCAATGGTTTAGGCAGCATAGAGAACTGTTTTAAAAGCGCACTGCGCCTTGAAAAGAGCACTGCGACTTGGTATGGATCACTACTACTACGACTATTTCTAGCACTACTATTACAACAACTACTACTACTACTGCTGCTGCTGCTGCTACTACTACTACTACTTTTACTACTACTAATAATAATAATAATAAGTATTAATAATA
>JACLAT010000194.1:0-47771 GCA_018105865.1 Metaphire vulgaris | reverse complement strand
AAATTAGATTATTGTAACCTCTCTACTATAACCTTCCCAAAGCCTCTATTAACAAATTGCAATCAATACAAAATGCACTTGCTCAAAGCTGTTACTAAGTCACCTAAATTCTCCCATATTCACCCATACTAAAATCATTACATTGGCTTAAAAATAACTGAACGTATCCAATATAAGATAATAACACTTACACATAGCTCACTTCAGTCATCAAAACCTGTCTACCTTAGATCACTATTAACCCCTCAGCCCTCCTCGACCCACACGTTCATCATCTTACCTCACTCTGTCACGCCCACTAATCAGTCATCCCTGAAAAAATTTGCAACCGCAGCCTTCTCATACGCCGCACCTGAACTTTGAACTCGGATCCCAGCTTCCTCCGCAGACTTGGACACTTTCAAACAATAAAAATCTGATTCTCATTTTCTATCATTCCCGCATTATTCCTCAAGTCTTCAGGTCTAAGCTAAATCCTTCCTTTTTCTAAAATCATATCCCTCCATAGTATGGCGGAACTTGAAAACCCCTAATCGGCGTAGTCCATTAATCCTAAAATTCAGCAATTCGGTCGATTTTTTGTAGCGTCTTGTTTAAGCGTAAAATTTTTACATAATGCGATCGCTGTGTTGCCGAATTTTGGGTAGGGTAAAGTCTAAAGACGAACGGTGCAAGGTGTCACTACGCGTATCTGTATGGGTTAGGGTTTCGGTAGGGTTTAGGTTGCGTTTAGAGTTAGAGCAGTTAATCATAACCATAACCTGACCTCAACCTCTAGCCCTTTCAACGGAATTTCTATCAGTGTTTACGGACTACTTTGTTACGCCGCTCGTCTTACCCCTACCCATTACTTTTTTGTGGTAAAACCGAATATTAGGCAAACAAGAACCGGCAGAGAGAACACCACCGAAAGTAGTCCGATTTGGTCCATAGATATCTTGAATTGATAGGTAATGGAAGAGTAAAGACATAAATAAGTAAATAAGTAAGTAAGTAATATTATTATTTAATGTTACTAATGTGATTTACTGTTGTGAAGAAATGGGTGATCTATAAATGGTGGTAGCCTAGATAATACACAAATTTAACTACAAACAGGGAAATGTGATTAATGAATCACATATTACAAATAAAACAATTAAATATCACAATACAATATCGAGAAGAAAGTGAAAAACATATGAACCAAGAATTGCACAAGATACGAGATTTTATTGTATGACTTATGCAGTGGATTTTAATTTCTGAATGGGTAGATTTTATACATTGTTGAATTTGGAGCCTCTTTACTTGTGTAGCCACTTCACACTGCGGATTTATACTTTGTTTACGTTTCAACAGATCTCGTTCAAGTTCTTGGTTGCCTAATCTTTGGTTTTACCCTTTTTGTGTGCTATGGTTGTCTGAGTTTGCTGGCTTTCTCTTCGTTCTTATTTGCTGAAAATTTGATCAAGTTCTGATCGATTTATAATGTTAACATCAGGGGAAGGAAGTATAATGATTAACTGTTACGATAAATCTGTGGATTTGCTCAGAGCAGAATCTGTTTTAAGGAAAATTTATCACTGCTGCACTAAACTCCAGAAAATTTGTGGACCATCCGCGCAAAAAAACAAGCAAAAAGGTCGTGCGGAAAATTGATCACTGTACCGAGCACAGAAAAATTGCATTTTACACTGCACATTTTCATTTTATCACTGCACATTTTGTGTATCACTGCACGTTAAAACAGGCCCTGGCTCGGAGATGTAAAGTGGTTACAGTACCCAGGTTTTTTAGTTTTCACTGAATTTCTGAAGTTTAATCCGTGATATTAGACGACGAACCTACCAACTGTAGCGCGCTCTGGATGACAGTTTTAACGTTCAAGTGCAGCGATTATCACCAGAAGCTTGATTTGTGAAGTACAGAGTTTGCTAATTTGTTGACCTGCCTAGATTAAACCCTGATCCTGTGATATGTGATGATGGAAGAAGATTATGACGATCACAGCATCATGTCGCATGATTCTCATTTTCAGGTGGCAGGAAGTGATAAAGGCAGTGCTCAGTCCACAGATAACACAGAAATCGCAGACACCTGTGAAACGTATGCAAAGTTCATTGAGTTCTCTTTATTTTAGAACTGTTTATGCTTCCGAATTTTTCCGGCACTGTTAGGCATATGAAAGACTTAAACAGACTGGTATCATTTCATTTCTTATAGATCATGGGTATTCAAATGGTGGCTTGTGGGCCAGATCTGGTCCACCGAGTATGTGAAATGGCCCATGAAGATATTGAAACGATTAATAACTTTTCTAATACTTATGAGCCATTATTTAATGTCTTTTCAACTTAAGCGTTTTATATTGCTTACAAACTATTATTTTTTGTAACTAAGAAATAAATTTGCTTGGCACAAGAATTGGCCTTTCATACAATTTAATTGATTGCCTCTGTTATTTGTCATAGTTCCAACATAATTAGGATGGAATTTTTTAATCAGACCCTCTTGTATATTCTCTGTCTTGATCATGTATGTACCTAGCCATGCATGCGTCTAAAAGAGTTGACATGAATTGCATTATCATAATGGTGTATGACAATTCTGTGCTGCTTCAATATGTCCTTATACTGGTTATATATAGTCTGGGTTTTCAATGTTCACATTAAACACTGCCATATCAGTTGCTCTTTTATTTGGCTTTGTCATTAGTTTTGTAAGTCTGTAATTTACAGCAATGTCAAAAGCAATTCAGCGATGGAGGTGACACCATGTACACTGAACAGCAGGTCACCTTCAGATAAACAGGAAGAATTATTTCTCACTAATGGTGAGTATTGATTTTGGTTTTGTTTTTGATTAAAAATTTTGCTTTGTCTTTCTCAGGCCAGAGTCTTTCATCTAATGGTAATGTTTCAGAGTAATGCATATACAGTGTGGTGCAAAAATAAGGACTATATTAAATGCAAAACCTAAATGTGACTAGTCCGGTTTGTTTGCCACCCTGTACTATCCAGTCAACCCATACCCTTAAAGATTGGAGTGAAATCAAATTTTCATAAAGCTGTTACTGTTCCATATATTGTTGAACTGTTAAATGGCTGGTAATAATAATAAGAAGAATACTGGATTGGATACAAAGAACATATAACAAATGAAGAAGTTAGAGAGAGAACACTGCAACCAAACATCTTGGAAGTCATCACAAAGAGAAGAATGAAATAGACCGGACACTAGGGCTGTCAATTTTTTCAAAAATTGGCCCAGGTACTAGAGGTGGGTCGATTAATCGAAATCGAAATCGTAATCGCGATTTTTGAAAAACTGAAATCGACACGATTATCAAATAAATCGAAATAATCGATAATCGTCGAAAAAATAATCGAAATCGCGATTATTTTTCGATTATTCCTGTATGTTATATTATACAATATTTCCGATTCAAAGAAAGATCAATTTACCGTTGATTATAAGATTTTCATTGAAAATGGATTCAACAGCGTCTAAAGACAGGTACCATCTTTCTGGGTTTGACAGCAGCTTTCGATACGGTGTGTCATGAGTTTAATGTACAAACTCTCGCTCAACTTGCCACCCTGGTTCAGTGGCGGCTCTAGGATTTGGAAAATGGGGCCGTTGGGGTGGCAACTTGCCAACTTCTAATCATGGGGCCAACCATTTGTTGTTTAATGTATGTAGCATTAAGTATAGGTCCCAACTGGGGGGCACGCACTCAATAGGGGCACGGCCCCTGGCTTCCTGGGTGGAGCCGCCACTGCCCTGGTTCTGTCAACTTGTGGAATTACTCATCTCTGAGAGACGGTTCTGAGTTCACTTGGGAGAAGATGTCAGCTCCTGGAGACGTCAGCGAAACGGTCTAACACAGTGTTCAGTTCTAGCACCTATATTTATTCAATTTGTAGGCTTATAGGCCTGCACACGACTTACCGGATACCATAGGTTGGAAGTTTGGATACGCTGACGATATCGGTCTTGCCACCCAGGCTCGATCCTTAGGAGATTGAAGACCAGGGTTATTTCTAGGATTGTGAATTGGGGTGTGGTGTCGGGAAAATGTGGGGTGTTTATTTCAGGGATTGTAGGATTGTGAATTTGGGGGTGTCGGCAAATCTGGGGTAAGTCAGAAATTTTGAGGTCTCTACCGAAAAAGGCTGACAAGCAACAAAACGCTATAGAGAGACTCACACAAAGTCTGACACACAAAAAAGTCATCCGAGGATAAAAAGTTGTGGTGTATTTCCCCATTTGGGGGGCAGGCCCCTTCAGAAGCTGAAGGAGGCCCAGGCCAGTTGGAATTTCAGAGGCCTCTCCTAAATTTCGAGGCCTCCCAGCCTTCCCATCAATTAAAATGTTGACAAGCGAAAAAAGGTAATCACCAATTTTCAGGACCGCAGAATACCTTCCTAGCTTTCCCAAAATTGTCAACAAGCAAAAAGGGTCATCACCAAATTTTGAGGTCCCTTCTAGTAGTAGCTATCTAGCTTTCTTGCTCTCTCAGAATTCTAGACAAGGAAACAAAGGGAGGCCCCAAATGATGGAGGCCTGGGGAATAATGGCCCTCCTGGCCCCCTCTGAATGGGCCTGTTTGGGGGTGTTCAGGGCTAATCAATATGCATTCTGTATGCATACCATTGTCACATTACCAAATTTTAGGGGGGTGTCGACCTCCAAATTGGGGGAGGTGTTGGGGTGTTAGGGGTGTAGAAAATATTCCTGTTGAAGACCAACTGAACATCGATACAGAGGATTGCCGAATACTGTAAAATATGGCGGGAAAGACAGTTTCTAAAGGTACTGTGAAATAATCGAAATCGAAATCGCGATTATATAAAAACCGTAATCATAATCGAAATCGTGAAAAATAATCCAAAATAATCGTAATTGTAATCGGAAAAAATAATCGTAATCGACCCAGCTCTACCAGGTACCCACGTCAAGATTTCGAACGGGCCCACGTTCGGAAATTAAATTAGCATAATGCTATTGCCGCAAATTGTACACAAACTGCCTATTTCATACAGTAATCATAAGTACGCTTCCAGTTAGGCCTGCTTAATATTAATAATGACCTGTATATGTACAACATAAACTTAATGTTAAATTTTTAGAATGCAATTATTTAATTGACTGAATTAAAATAACTGACAATTTTACTGAAATCTTATTAACTACTACAGCAAGCGAAAGGAAATGGTGGAAACTGCCTGGTGCCTACGCTGATCAATGTAGTCTTTACAATTAGGCAGCCGTTGTTCAGCAGTTGCTCGTTGCGTTAGCCAAATCACGGGCGGCACAATTTAACAGGCATCTGCAGGCGGGACATGAGTGGAAATGGCGGGGCGTGCGCAAAAGCCGGCTACTGCCGCCTGGGTCATTTATCAGAAAATTGTCACATCATCACATGATGACTCACATCCCGTGCAATTGGCTTGTTCTCATCCTCAGCTGTGCAGCTGTCGGCGCCCTGGTTGCGTACAGGCAAAGCTGCCCTTTCACGGGTAATCCTTCCTACTTTTTACTACCTGGTACCTGGACTGTCTCGGGTACCCGGTTCCTGGGTACCTGATGACAGCCCTACCGGACAAGTACTCAGAATGGATGAATTTTTAAACTACAAGCCAGGGGAAGAAGATCTAAAGCAAGACCGAAAAGACGATGGGTGGACAGATTGAAAGAGGATCTACACGTGGTCGGACTGAATCTCTATGGAAAACTGACGGAAGACACCGAATGACTTTAGAAGAAATAGCAAAGGACAGAGAACTTGGAGAGATGTCATGGATAAGTCGATAGCTGGACACAGCTGGAGGATGAAGACCTGACCTGAATAATAATAATTGGAAGAACAATAATTGGGAACTGATTAGGAGGTGTCATACATGCACTGCTAGGACACCTGGCTGTTGAAAGTTAAAAACTGTCTTGTCCTGCATTAGCATCATATCTAGTGTAGTGTCTCTCTGACTGATCAGATGGTGTTGTGGATGGTCAAAACTTCGCACAAGAAATATCATATGACCAGAGGATGAAGAAATTTCGATTTAAAAGCCAAGATGAGCGCGCATCTAAAGGACAAAAAAGTGGAAATTAAAATGCTTGATTGCCAACTGTCTGCAGCTCAAGGTTTGAAAGACTAGACACTTCTGAAAGTCAACAGCCATGATTTTTACAAATAATGTTACTTTTCTTATATAATCTTCTTTATCCAGAAAAGCTCAAATAGACTGCTTGATTTTCATTTATGTGATTTGTTTTGACTGTTGTCGATTATGCTTTGATAATTAAATTTCTGAATGTTTTTTTTGGTTATACTGTACTTTTTGACATTCTGTAATTACTATTATGATATGAATATATTTACTGATTTGCAAATAATAAAACCTCAATCAATCAATCAATAATATATGACAATAATAGTAATTTTACTTTTTTGACTGCATAGCAGGTGATTTCTTAGTGGTTTTTGCTTGTTAGAAGAGAAAAATTTGGCTGGCCAGGCAATCAAACAGTTGCAAGAGTCACTATTGAGGAGAGAACTGCAAGAAGTCATAGATGGTCAGCTGACAGCATTGCAACATCAGATGACTTCGATAAAGAATAAGAAGAAAGAGGTAGATATCTGTATGGCCTAAAGTTTCCCTAAACTTTTATTTCTTAAAGTTAATTTCACGTGCCGAACATAAATTTTCTTACGCCAGCAAAATCTTGACCATTTTTCTAAATGACTTATTTTTGAATCAGTGTCTTGTTTATCTCTTTCCATAAGGAATATCTGGAAGTTGACGTGGGTTTACTTTTTGCTTATACTTGCACTTTTTAATCAACTAGGTTTTGAAGAAACTCATTTCTGCTATGGTGGCAAAATGAAAGTTTTAACAGAGTTTTGTCAGAGTCAACATCGACCGAGACTTTGACGCAATTGAAGCAGCAGCAGGAAAACGCCATAACAACACTGAAGCGTGAAACATGAAGTGGAAGTCTTTAACTTGAAGGAACAACTGGACAAAATATCGCATCAACTTAAGGACAGGGTCTGTAAAAAATGTGTGTGTGTGTTTGTTTGTTTGTGTTTGTCATAGACTGATACATTTCTATATATTTTGCTCTCTGTGTATATGTGTAAGGTCTGTAAAATGTATGTTTGGTATGCTTGTATATGTATCTGTGTGTCTTTATGTGTATTAGTTTGTGTTTGTCGCAGACTGCGATTAGAATGTATGTAAATGCACTTGTGATGCATAAATTGTGATGTTATGTATGTATATATATATATATATATATATATATATATATATATAAAATTATATATATATATATATATATCTTATGGTGTTTATCTGTATGTAGAAGTGTTGCTTGTTTATTTGTTGTTGGTTGTTGTGTTTTTTGATCTGTGGAAACACATTGCGGATTTGATCCACTCCTCTGAACAGGCTGAGCAGATCTCAGTCCTTCAAACGGAGCTTAAATCTACCAAAAGAGGCTGAATGACGTCACCGTTGATATGGAATCAATATCTAAGATGCTTCATGATTGTGAAGTGAGTTTCTATGGTAACTCATCTATTAATAACTCTATGGTAGCTAATCAGTTTCTCAGACAGTTGCTGATGTTTTATTTTTTATGCTTGAAATTGAAGTGTACTCTCTTGGTTGTGTGAATTGTTCCACCAATCTATCTTGTTCCAGTAGTAATCTGAAGTTGACAAATTATTTTATTTTGCAAGAAGTGGGCCATTTGCAAGTTATCACTACAGGTGCACAGAAAAACGAACTATATTAAATGCAAACCTAAATGTGACTAGTCCATTTTTTGTTCTGTGCCACCCTGTACTTATATAAGATATCAGTTGCTACAGTGTCTTTTAATTTGGCGGTTTTAAGGCAGTTTGGCAGTTACAGTTTTAGACAACTGTTTTTTGGTCTTGCCTTGCCTAATTTCGCAGAAGAAAAGAGAATTTGAGAAGTTAGAACTGGCTGATAAAATCAAACCAAGGAGCTGCCGACAAAACCTACTTCAGGAACTGTACGAGGATATGGTCATGGAAAATATGTTACATCAAGAAACAGGTCCTGGCATATCAGATCCAGTAACGATGTCAACTTTGGCTCCACCTGGATTTGCCGCCTTCAGAGCTGCAACTGGTGAAACTGCAAAGTCGCAGCCACCTCCAGGATTTAAGCAGGCGCTGGCAAATGCCAATCAACTGTTGAGAGAGATTGAGGTAGCAATCTCTGTTAATTGGCTTGGACTTCCTTTTTCTGAGCTATTTTGTTTTATTCAATTAGCACCCTAATTTCAGTATGTTATTAGCTTCAGTCATGCCAGGCCTGAGTTCATATCATTGCTGAATTGCCTTCAGTTGTAGTGTTAGTCATTGCTTTAGCCTGTCTCTCTCTCTCTCTCTCTCTCTCTCTCTCTCTCTCTCTCTAATATTAATAATAGCCAATCATTTCTAAGCACCCATCTCTTTTATCTTTGTTCCATGATGTTGTCCCTGTTTCCAAGTGAGAATGATCAATTTAGTATTTACATTTTCAGATGGACTTAAGATGCAATCCATTGATGTCTAACGTACTAGGACTAGTGTTTTAAACTGCACAACTGTTTTACTGTTATGCTTCAGATTGGCTGATTGTGAATATCTTGATATGCAGATATTGCAATTTGACTTTACGAAAGGGACAAACTGGCTAAGGCCTATATTCCAGGCCATCATATTCCGAGTCTGAATTTTCCAGTGCTTTCCAAACCTCAGTCAAACACTGTTAACCGATTGGAAATTCCTCCGATCTCATCCAGAATATCGCTGTGGCTTGAAGAACCCGGTTAGTTAAATATAATATAATATTTACTCTTCAAGCGATATCTTTACATTTTGTTTGGTTGCCTGGTTATTGGTATTTACCAAGTGCTGTATTCAAACCAAATGAATATGTGTGTGTGTGTGCTGAGCGTGCATGCTACACTGTATTTTGTGCGATTTCTTTGTGGCTTTTCTGATGATACTCAAATATATAAAATTGATTTGTTGATGGTGGACTTCATGCCATATTTGCTATTATATTTGAAAGCAATATGGTCGAAATTGAAACATGTGAATGAGGTAATAAATTATTCAGTATGTGAGGTAGGTGGTTATCAGATTTGAACCAACATCCTGCTGATTGCATGAATAGATGACTAATTCACTGTGGAGTGTGGATTTTGACTTTTTCTTGCTTTATTTTTCTCGCTTTTGAATTTCGATCACAACTCTTGAAATTGTAACATTCATTTCTTCTGAAGGTGAGCGCCCTAGTCGAGTTTGGCAAGAAACAGAAACTTGAGGTGGTTTTTAAAGCGACGGCCCTGGATATCACAAGCATCACTAACTGTGGAATGTTTGGTAGCATATGCTGTGTGAATGGAATGCCATACCCTCAAGAGTCGGGTAAAACAAAGAAAAAGCAAAGGCTGCTGCCAGAAATGCGTTTGACGCCATCTCGAGAGACGGGATAAGCATCTTTGAAGGTATTATCTGCTGTATTAGTTAGTTGTCTTTATTTATTCCACAGATTTCACATTTCACGAACATACATTTAAAATAAGCAAATGAAAATGATTTTTTAACTATTAACTAGAGATTAGTATTTGTTAAAATTTGTGAAAATCTTTATAGATTGCTAATTAATAAAAGTTATTGATACAGTACCGGTAGATCCTCTAATAAAATTTGGGGCTCGAACGTAAGCTGGGTCTCCAGCACTCGTGAATAAGCTGGTGCACTGCGCCAAGCTTTCAGGCAGCGTTATAGAAATTTCCTCTTACTTACTTGCAAGCTGGGGTAAAGATAATTTGTTTTAATAGAATGTCTTGTACTAGAAGATTTGCAGTAAAAATGTTTTTTTCACCTATCAGAGCATTATACTGACAAGTGTATGATAAATTTGATGACCTTTTTATGGCGTTACTTAACATGATCGGCCCGGGTCCCCTAATAGACATTCGCCGGGCCCCTGTGCTCATGACGAAGATGACCTTTTTCCGCTGTCAGGGTCTTTTCCAGTTCAGGCTATTGTTAATACATCGTTGGTCACTGATACGTGAAGCACAGGACAGTGACTACAAACGAAAATCTACAGCAAAACATTTCTAATTTTCTCATGTCTTGTCATTATTGCCTAGATCCTTCTGTAGGATTATGTTGCAGAAGACATTACAATAATAAATGCTAAATTGTCGATTTCTTAAAAACCTTACGTGATACAGAAATTCTAATTACATATTTGTGTTCAGCAAGTCAAAATCTATTAGTTTCACCAAAATTTGTAGAGGAAACAAAAAACTTGCATAAAATTTGTTGACCAGTGACATTGACGCAAATTCATGGAAAAAAGCCTGGGGTCCGGGGTATAACCTCGGAAAATTTTTGAAATCAATAGATGCTCGTAGGTGAGTTTCAGTGCATTTTGGACATTAAATCGCATACTTTGGTGCACCAGTATAGGTCTCATACCAGTAACTTCTAATTCTTAATTTCTGGAAAATTCCAACAGCCACAAAGCACTATTAAATGTAAGTTGAAACTATGGAGAGATATCGCAGTAATTGCGCTGGAAAACTATTTAAAATTACCTGCAAATTTACAGGTATCCATTGGCAATATGACCACATCCAAATGCAAATAAAATAAATGTTACTTTTAGTATTTATTTTAAAATTAGATTTCTCCAACAGCCACACCTTACATTATTTTACATAGATGATAGAGGCATTAAAGCTGCAACAACTGCAAATTGGGTAACTAGACTTAAGGCAACTGACTGAAACAAGCAAATTATAATTATTATTAACAGTATCTAATTGCACCGTTTCACAGTTTTTAATGGATTTTAATTTGTTGATGGAGGTCTTTGGAAGGCTGCTGCAGTAGAGGGAGTTGCAGGGAGTTGCAGTAGTCTAATTTGGAATGTAAACTCATGTGAGTCTATTAGTTTGTTATAAACGATTTATATTTCACAGGAAATTTGCACTCTTCATCATTAGAATGACTACGTAAAAAGTTACAATAATAATAACATTTTATGAATGCCTGATAATAATGAACTTGAGCTTGAATTGATTACCGGTAATCTTATATGAAGTTACAAAATTGCACTGCAATAAAGCCAGTAATTGCGCAGTCATTGAGGGCCTATCAATAAATATACTACTTCTAACGTGATACCAAAACTCAGGGGGGAATTTCTTCCCCTAGGTTTTTTCAGGAAGCATTTGCTTCCTTTCCCCTTGTGGGCGCCCACTGGCGTACATCAAGTTTTGAGGAAAAGAAATGAACAGTTAGAATAAACAAATAGAGAGGAAATAATGTCATGATGTCAGGCTGAGATTAACGAGGAAAGTAAAATTGTGAAGAAAAGTCAAATTGTCTTTCAGCTCATGCAGCGGATCACAAGCTCAGCATGAGGTCAATAGTGCAGCCGATATTAGTGTGGAGTGAAATAATTTAATTTAAAAGAAAACTAAAAGAATGCTTGGAGTTAAATTACAAATAGTAACGGTAATGAAATGGGCTGGCGTTATTAATGAAATGAGCGATGATAGGTCATGTTGATTCTAAGTCTATGGATTGTGGCGGAGTTAAATAAAAATAGTTAAAGAAAAATATACCGACATAAAACAGCTGAAAACGTCTTAAAATTAAAGAGTAAAATTTTAAAAAATTCGCAAGAACAATATCGAAATTTGTCGAATTAATTAACAAACTCTACGGAACAAAATCTCGAGCGTTTAGTCTGCATCAGCTGTGCTTGAGGAGCCTAATAATGGGGCCAGTCATGGAATAATAAATCCATGGTCATGGCCGACCACGGAGACAATAGCCATGGACTGGTTCCCTGTCACTTCCTGGACCGTCACTTCCTGGACCGTCACTTCCTGGCCCGTCACTTCCTGGACCGTCATTGTAAATGGAAGTAAATAGGTAGATAGACAGGTAGGTAGGTAGGTTGGGGCTGTCCATTGTGTCAACAATTTTGGACAGTTTTTGACCCTCCGCCAAGTGTAGGTGGTAAAAATAACTGTAACCGTAATCCAACGATTCAAAATTTGAATAGTTATAGTCTGCGTCGCTGGTCCACTGCTTACTCAAACCATTGTAAGGAAGTAAGTAAAATATCTTGAATTTCTATATTATATATTCTAAGTAAGTAATTCTAAGTATTATTGCAGATCACAACGATTTGTATATCATATTGTATACACTTGTTTACATACACATAACAGATAGAACATTAGGAACGGTCCAGGAAGTGACGGTCCAGGAAGTGACGGTCCAGGAAGTGACGGTCCACCCATGGACTACTAGATGACCTGGACGCCCAACTGAAAAAGGTGCCTTACATCAGAGGGTTGGATAAATGCAGCCTCCTGTGCATTTGCATGTAATTTTGGACATTTTCAACTTGCAATTGCTTGGATTCTGTGAAAGCTAAAATGATGAGGTATACACCAATGTTTTGCATTGTATCCCTCTTTCAAACCATCCATGCAAAATTTAATAATAATTGGGATAAGGGTCCACAATCTGGTCTGAAACAGAACCCTCTCCAAAAAAATTTGTTCTGTTCCAGGCTGTGTTGCTAAAATTTTTGGAGTTGCAACCTAACTTTCGTGAACAGCAAAGTTGTAGGGGAATGTAATTGGAACAAAATAAATCAAACATTTTGAAACTTGGACAATATTTGGTCGAGATATTGCAAATTATAAAAGAAATACAAGCATCGTTCTAAAACCAGCGGTTCTCAACCTTTATAGTGCCGCGACCCTTTAATTCAATTCTCCATGATGTGGCGACCCCAACGGTAAAATTATTTTCGTTCACATTGTAAACTGATAAAAGTAATAATGCTACGACAATCAAAATGTTTGAAATTGTTATTTAATTGTCTCCATGTCTATCCTTGAATGACAATTATAGTAAAACAAATAGTACGTCGTAACTACCACTGAGGAAATTTTGTACAATAACAATAAAAGAGACAACCTCATATTTCTGATGGTCTCCAGGCGACCCCTGGCAAATCGTCATTCGACCCCCCGTGGGGTCGCGACCTGAGGTTGAGAACCGCTGTTCTAAACTGATCGAAACGACAATTTATCGGAAGGAGAGTGCTCTGGGTAGGAAGAATATATCTCGACCAAATATTAGGGTGTCCAGATGACTTTTTGCTAAAAGAGAACATTCAATGTCATTCATAGTAAAAAAAATAGAGAACATTCTGAACAAAAAGAGAACAAACAAATTTTCAAAAATTAATATTAATTTAATAAAATTAATTACTTCAATGCAGTCATTCATTTCCTCTTCGCCATCTTCATCACCACTTATGTATTTATCTGATGATTGGACATTCTTCAAGAAATCCGCATTGTCAATATAATACTCTTATAAAACCCCTTACAATTCATGTCCTTGAAATTGTACGTTATCATTGCAATGCTTTTGACAGTCGAAGTTTTCAAACTGTTTCTCTCTTTTGTCCATTGAATCTGTATCTGGCTGAAAATACGTTCAACGTTGGCATTCGTGCAGGCAAGGCGAAAAAGAATTGACAAATAATCAATAATTCAGAATAATATTCAGAATTTTGGAAAGAATTGAAATATAACACCCATTTTTCATGCTTAATTAAATAAATATTAAACAATTACATTTTAAAATTCATGATTGATATAATTGTATTTTGTAATTTGGTTTTTTCTTTTAATTTCTTTATTGTTACCAAATTACAGTGAGAATAATTAAAAATTAACTTCTACTTAACTTTATTTGACTAAAAACAAAAAAGAGAACAAAAGAGAACTTCAGTTAAAAAAAGAAAGAGTAAAAAAGATCCGACCTAAAAAAGAGAACATGTTCTCTTTAAAAGAGATGTTCTGGAAACCCTACCAAATATTGTCCATAACATAATATATATATATATATATATATATATATATATATGTGTGTGTGTGTGTGTATGATTAACCTAGCTCAGTCGTTACACTATGCCCTAGTAGGCATAGGAATAATAGATAATAGGCCTTGTGTTGTAACTAATGGATCCTCACGAAAGATGGAAGACGGAATTACGTGAACCGGCTTCAAACAAGTTTTAGTAACCCTGTATTGCACCAATCTTAATCCTGATATTTTAATTTCACCCGATTTTATTACGTCTAGTCGAAGGGTCTCAAAATTTCTCGGCTGCGGGCGACATTGCTGACATCTGACGGGTCCGCAGCCACATGCACAAGAAATTAAATGCTGTAAAATATAGGCCCTACTACTGTATGCAGTTGTACAGCAAATGAATAATTGATAATAACAATTAGGCCTATTTACTGCCGAAGTAAAAATAGCATAAAAGTGTCGTTTCACCTTGTATTCGAATATCAGAAGCATTACGATGTATGAAACATTGAATAGATATGCTGAGTTGCTGACAATTCTAATTTCCAAGGACATTAGCATTCTGTGAGCAACACCAGTGGGGCTGTCCATTAATTACAGTGGCGTGGCCAGCTTATGCAAAGTGGGGTTGTTAACTGGAGGCACTATATGCAACTGAACACTGAAGCCACGGCCGACCCTCCCTCCCTTCAACCAAAAGTCAACGGATTTACATAAATTGTTAGTCATACTTTTGAAATGGGGTTATTTGAACAACCCCAAACAACCCCGTGGCTACGCTACTCATTAATTACGTCAACAATTTTGGGCAATATTTGACCCCTTTCCAACAACTGTGAAACTTTCAGTGACCCCTCTAAATCCATGTCAAACATTTGTGTCCTCCGATTATCTTGAAACTCACATCATTTGAAGCCCATTTGATGACTTCTAAGAATCTGAAAAAACTCTTTTACCAATTGCAGTGTTTGTTCTAGGAACATTTAGTAATGAATCAGCAAACCTTGTAGAATGACGATGTTTCGGGCGATTCAGCATAGACATTCATTCAAATGTTATTCTTTTGTACACTGTACATGTAATAAAAATCTTGCACTGTACATGCAATAATAATAATAATTGTACACTGTACATGTAATTGTGTTCTTGTGTTCAGACCTAATGTGTGAGAATAAAGTCTTCTGCCCGAGCGGTTTTTGAATTGCTACATCAGTCGAGACACATCCCCCTTCCTCTGTGCATGCAAAATCTACTAAATCCAGCCACCCTTCATTCCCCCCTCAGTGCTTCAAAATTCAAAGACTAAAATTCCTAGATTCCATACTCAAATTTCCGATGATGTCAAGCTAATTAGGCCTGTGTTGTTAGCAGTCTTTCTTTCTATCAAATATGAATGTCTTTCTACAGATATATTTTCGAGCGTACATTTATTGTCTGAATGCCTAGTCACCCTAGTGTGTAGTCACTAGGGACGCAGAAAACCTAGAATACGCGTATTCTGAAAAACAAACACATAACAATGCTGACGAGAATAAATGCGCTGAAATGTGTGACCAATACTGTTATATGGCTGTGAGACTTTGGACAGTGTCTAAAATCATGTGGGGAGAGGAACCCGAGTCAAAACTGAATGTGGTTTCTTAGAAGGATGACGAGATTCAACTCGGAAGACATGACGAAGAACAACAACGTGTTGGTTAAAGTGGGAACCCAAAAAGGCTCAGTGGCAACAATAATAACAAGAATGAAATTGTTTCATCATGCAATGAGGAAAGACAGAGAAGTTAGCTACAAGAGGAATGACTGAGGGAAAAGGGGGATGGAGGAAGACAAAGGAGCAAATATTTGGGCAGATCATGCTATCGACAGGGAGGAAACTATGGAACAATTGAAGTCATCCATGGAACAGAAGAAGAGGATCGCTGGTGCAGTCAACCTGCAAGGCACATAAAAAGAAGAAGAAGTAAATATGAAGAGATTTTTGCACTGAACATCTGCAACAAATCAAAGCTGTAAGCAAACATGAAGTTCGCACAATTTGACTCGACATCCTTTTAAAATATTTTAAAAATAACAATTCTTCATAGAAGTCAAGCGCCTACCATACACGTGAACTCTGAATGAAATTATTTAACAATCAATTCACAACAAATTCATGTCATTTTGAAAAATAATACTAAAATATAATATCAGTAATACTTGCAAGAATACTTTCATACAAAAACTGACTAAACAGACCACAGGCTGGTAAATAAATCATCAGTAAATAGAATATGTTTAGAACGATTGTTCCGAGCATCGCGTCAAGCATGATCGATATTCAAGTCAAGTCAGCAATACAGAACACTAAAATCATCCAAATCTGTTAATATTAAGTCATATCGACTTTTTTCTGGAGAGCGTGACAGCCTTACATTTTCAGTCAAAACTTAATGCTGTCATCCCTCAAACTTCAGAAAAGTCAGAATAACTCAATCAGAAATGGTCAAATTTTGACACAATAAAACATTAGTTCCTCGCTAAAGCATGTACATAACAGAAAATTTAGAATTCTGAAAAAATTGCTGCAGTTTCTCTCAAAGCAAGACCAAAACAAAGGCGAATCGAACGATTTTTAAATTCTACTTCTGTTCACAATAAACTTGGCTGCAAATGAACTAACAGACTAATGAAAGAGGTTGATGGCTTACCCTTAACCACTTACTAAAACCAACAAATTCTGTATAAATTATCTTACACAATGACTAGGCAAAGCAAAGTCTCAGCATAACATTTTGATAAACTAGTACAGTAAAACCTTGATAACAGGGGTACAGGCAACTTGAAAAGGGTCCATATCAAACAATGGCTTATTAACTTAGACCAAAAAACTAGATAAAAGTAGAAATATAAGAGGCCCTATAAAAATGCCACATTACATCACATAAAAATAGTCTGTGTAAACCGAAGGTCTGTGTAAGTGGAAGGTATCGTTGAAAGAGATGTACTGTAATTAATATACTGTAGTTAATTAATTAACAAGCGAAAAGCGAAATATGGGCTTCAAATAAATGTAAATAAATCAAAAGTAATGACAACTAACGGAGACAAAGTTTCCATCAGAGTAGATCAGAAGGTAATGGAACAAGTGGGAAAGTTTACATATCTTGGCACGATTATATCAGAAGACTGCTCCTAGAGGAAGAAATAAAGGCCAGATTGACAAAAGGAAGGGTTGCTCAGAAAAAAATGAAGAACATTTGGAAAGACAATAATATCAGCATGAGAACAAAGAAGAGGATAATCGAGAGTGTTGCATGGAGTACAGCATCATATGGATGTGAAAGTTGGACTCTGAAAAGAAAAATACAGAGAAGAATAGAAGCTTTTGAAATGTACTCATTACGTACCATGCAAAGCATAAGCTGGAGAGATAGGAAAACCAATGAAGAGGTTTTGAAAATGTCAGGCACTGAAAGACGTTTCCTCAACATGTGCAAAAGAAGGAAGCTGCAATACTTCGGACACGTACAGCAGAACAGCGACACTAGGTCAACATTGGAGAGGACAATCCAACAAGGAATGATGTTGGGAACTAGACGAAGAGGGCGACCAGGGAGAAGATGGGCGGATGACGTGGAAGAGTGGACAGGAATGAAAATGTCAGCAGCAGTCAAGAAGACAGAGGATCGACATGGTTGGAGGAAAGAAATTCATGCTGTCACCTTAACTTCAGTTCATGAAGGAACAAGGAGAAGATGATGATGATGAGTTAATTAATGGGAACAGATATAAATATAAGCAGAAAAAAATGACATTCAGAATTCTGCCATGCTTTATCGGACTTCTCACATGAAGAGAAACAGTATCATTGGGAACTGTGAACATAAATGAAAAACATACATAATCTTCTAGTCATCAAATTACCAAATATCTTCCAAGGCACAAACCTCTGCATTCCACGACAGGCCAAACATGCAGTGCACAATAACTGTCACCGAAATCAATTAACAATTGTTCTCTTTTATGATTTAACAAGTCAAATACAATATGACAAAATTGCTTTATAAAAATAAAAAAATGGAACTACGTGAGTACTGAACTAGAACAGAGGCTGCCTCAAAGTCTTATTAACAATGGTCTAGTTGAACAATGAAATTTCCAAATATTGTAAGGATTCAGTCCAAATAATAAACAAAGAGCAACAAACACAGATGCAATTAAATTGCACATTAAAAAATGGTTATTAAGTGAACTGACAGCAATGACTTAATCAACAACCAGTTTAAAACTGATAAAAGCCATCCATACAATTGAGGCAATTGTAAAATGTGTTGTGTGTGTGTGCACGTGTGTGCACACGCGCATGCCACATGTGCACAGTTCCTAGCTCCACAATTACTCCACAATAATACAAACTAAATCAGGCAATGAGATGAAACCGTAAAGTAAGAATACATAGATTTTGAAGTCATAGGAAAGGATTTGTAACATTCTGTCTCGCCATATTCTGAAAATACAACCATAATAATTTTACAGAAACTGCCCTGTCTCCAGAATAAATTCAAAATCAATTTTTAGATATATTAAAACGGACAATTTCATGCCTAATTGACAAATTCGATGACAAAAAGCTGCTTCATAAATTTCAAGACCTATCACAGCTGGCCCAATTGCTTGCACCTTTATCTTAAGAATGATTTCAGAAACACTTCAAGATTTACGATTCATTGCTTTTTGCCAATACAGAAGTCTATGTCCATTTTCTAAATTAACAATCCCTCAAATGACCCTAGCAAAGCAAAAACCACGAGAACTAAGTCACACTCTGAAAGTTAACATCAAATTCAAATGACAGAACATAGGCAACAAATACTTCTGACAGCTGCTGCAAGCATGAGCAATGAAATAAACTACCGTATTTTCGCGCATATAAGACGCAGGTTATACAATTTAGACCCTTGGCTAAAACTCTACTTACCATAAATGGATTAGAAGAACTGGCTGCTGTGAACTGCTGACTGACATAAGAAGTGCCATTCCACGAGGTGCCACTTTGAGGATTTGCCCCAAAATATGATGGCGTCTGCACGTTCGCGGCATGCGATGTACTCATCGGCACGAACGAACTCGAAAGCACTGTGCCGGGTTGAAAAAAAGTGGTGCTGGACGTCGCCACCACAGTACTGCTAAAGGGATTAGTTGCCCCAGATGGTGGAAGATGGTGATTTTGCAAACCTGTTATAAACAATCGTCATATAAGTAATAATTAAAGGCATCAATAACTGATGTCATTGGCAAAATGGTTCATGCTGTTAAGCTAACCAAATTGGGGGAAGGGTGACCAAAGTCAAGCTGGTTATCAGCCTCACCAATACAGCAGCAAAATGACCACCTGCAAGACAAACGTATACCAGTGGTTCTCAACTCGTGGGCCGTGAGAGGGAGCCTTGAGGACCGCGCAGAAATCTCAAAGCAGGAAAAATAGAGAAACTAGCAGGTAAAATAAAGCTAAAAAGGTCATCAGGGGGTTCCCTACCTTTTTGTTTGCTTGTAGACAGTACGTAATTTAATTTTTACTCATTCCAGCAACCTAGTAACACCACTGCTTAATTTCACAGGTGCACCGCAAAATTTTTAAAAATTCAAACGTGGGCCGTGCATCAAAGGGGCCTGAGAACCACTGACGTATATCATCAAAACTGCGGTTGATACTACAGTTACCATGCTTCTGGGTTTCCATGGACAAGTCCTCTTTTTATGCCCCTTTCCGGGCATCTGGGTGGCTTTCCAGAAAAGGGCTATATATTGTCCAGGTTATTCTCAATCTCGGGCTGCCTGTCTCCAATCGATCGATAATTTCTTACTTACTTTTCTGTGCTATATACTTTAATCTATTCTGTTTTGTGAAATAAGCAAGCCAGCTATATTTAGCTCAATGTTATAGTAATAATAATAATAACTTCCACTTCCAAAAGTCAATTTCCTCATCTCAAATGCAGACGATTTTGATAACAATGACGCAGAATGAGATACTTTCATTACCATCTGCAGGTAAAATAAGCAGGTAAAATAGCAATTTAGTAATTTAAAATATCAAAATAGCACCAATAAAAAATAAAATATCAATTCAGTAATTTAGTTACTATACTGTTTTTTTCTGTTTTCATTCAGTGTGGTGTACTGAACACTCAGTTAATACAAGTTTATAATTAAATAAGAACAATATTTTATGTAGTTTAACTTTACTTTTAATTATACAACAACATTGGTAAGATTTGAAAAAAATTTTGCTAAAATTTGAGGAAAATTTTGCATGTCCTCATTTTCCATCTGACAACTTGGCAACCCTAGCTGATACAGCAAATCACCAACTACAGTAACTTTCGGAGTCATAACTACTGCACCTATATCATGCATGGTGTCCCGCATGCGGCCCTTTACAAGCTACCCTGAGGCCCGCACAAACATTTCTACAAATTTAAATGTTTTTTTAAAATTACACAATTTCTCAAGTTGCTCACTTGTGGCAACGTTTGGGTCAACTCTATGTGTGTGCACAGTTATTTTCTTTATGAAATTAACAAAAACTTCTCAGAGAACAAGGCTTACTGATCAACATCTGTCGTCTCTGATCAAAGTGGGAACTGCTCAGACATTTCAGCGAGACATACCAAAACTTGTCAGCAACAAGAGATGTCAAGCCTCAGGACTAAACACTAAAACTGTTTAAATAAATAAATGTTAAGTTTTGAATTGCTGTAATTTTGGAACACTGCATTAAGTGCATTTGATGCTCTAACAGTGTCTAACAAACTACAAGTAGTTGTTGCCATTTAAAATTAACTTTTTTGTCAAACTATTTAGTGACTTAGTCTTACTAACTTTGTATTCAGAAATGCTGCTGAAACATTTGTATGCCAATTGTATGTATCTAAATTTAAGTATAAAAAAATGAAGCACTAAATTTCATTACTAAATATTAAATGATTTCAATTACTGTAGTTGTAGTGTGTGCAACTAATTGTTGTGTGTGGTAATACCAATGTGAGCCACGCTGCCTCTCGGACCCTGAGTTTGACATGCCTGACCTATATTACTGGACTGGTTCCTTATAACTAAATGATTGTTCCTAGTGCAAAGATACAATGCAAAAGGGTAAAAGGAACAGTAAGTATAAGATCTAGTTCAGTCACTCCAGACTCGTTATGCCATAAATTCTTGTTAATATTCATAGGGTCAATAGGTCATATACGTTATAAATAGTAATCCTGCCATTATTCGTCACAACAGTTCCCAATGATTAAAACGTTTCCATTTAATAGAAACCAGGATTATTCTCATTGACCCAAGTTAATAATAATGGAGATACAAATTGCCAAAATATCAAACTTACATTAGTAAATTTACATCTGTAAGAAAATATAAAATGCACATGAATTACAAAATGCATTAGTTCAAAATATCACTGATTATTGAAACTTAGGTCTGTGTTAAAACAGACTTTGAAGGTTAGCTGTAAAAAACTGGTCTGAGCAAACTTTATCAATGTCAAAGCTTCAAAGGAATGATTATCTTATATCATCAGGCATCGTGACAATTTTTTTCATACAAATTTTCTTCATTACCGTTGCAACACATGGCAAAAAGATGCTCAAAATAGCAACCAATATGCATTAAAGTATGACCTTTTACAGGACAGTAAAATGCAATTAAAAACAAAGACATAAGGGCATAATGCATTCAGTCTTTCTAGATCAGGGGTCGGCAACCTTTTGGCAATAGTGTGCCAAAATTGAATTTCCAATTCATTCAGCGTGCCAACAACCTATCAATTTACCATATTTTTTATATATTACCATATATCAAATATATAAGGCTCTAAGCCTTTTTATAAGGCTTATAAACCACTCATATGTACAACAAAATTATAAAAAGAAATTAGGTCTTTAATTAATTAATTACCTTACTGTTTAATTGAAAACCAGAACATAAATAAATTTTTGGTCTTTAGCACGTAGCACGTCACTGAAAATCACCGCATAGCGTGCCATGTCTGGCACATGTGCTGTAGGTTGCCAGACTCCCATTCTAGACAACCAATTGAAAAACAGCCCCACACATTTCTTCAGGGGCAGCTAAAACCAAATCGACAGAATACAGCATCTGCAACAATATTAGTACCAACGCAAAATTATTAAAAACACGACAATGGTCAAACAGTCTTCAAAAAAATCACGCCTAACTAACTTCTGATGTTATCGTATTCTGTAAACTGCTGAAACACATAAGCCAAATTTCAGCTCTGTGGATCAAAGCCAAGCAATTTCAGCTGAATGTTCAGTCATAACCAATGGTTAAAACATGCATCTTCAACTCCACAAGTCATTCCAACAGGGTTTTGCTGTTAAGACTCGAACAGGTATGTTGCAAAAATTCAAGCAAGTGCAAGAAATCATGCGGCTACAACAAAGTGCAAACCAACTCTGATAACACAACTACCTAGCTGGTCTCCAGGTGGCGCATACTGCTGTAAGATAATTGAAAGGTACTGATCACCTGTCATCGAAGTACCGTCATCGCTCATGGATACTGATACTTAAAAAGTCATCAAAACTTTATCGACAAAAACTCCATGGTTCTTAAGTCTAAACCCCTATTTCCATAACTAAAACACATACAAAGTAGAATCTTTAGTCACTAGAGTTTCTTATAAAGCATTCTGTCCAAAATTACTTGTAGGATATGTATAAATACCAATATATATATATATATATATATATATATATATATATATATATATATATATATATATATCCCTGCATTTTTATACAAAAGCACAAGCACTTAATGACTTTTCATAAAGTGTTTTCAGGCAGAGTAAAACTGGAATGAAATGGCTGAAAGTTGGATTTCCTAAAGTAAAAGACACCAATGCCTGTACATGTAAATATTCAAAACATTCAATGCTCAAGATTTTCAAACACCATAAATTAAGCAGTATTACCTTTGTCATTTGTGTATGAACCACAGGTAGAAAAATCCAAAGCATCTGGACCACAAGTGGAGTTGAGCTCTGCAAGGGCAGCATACCTGTCTAGAGGTACAGGTGGCTTATAGCTGTCACCTGTTGATATGAATGACTCTTTTGCAGATGATGGAGGAGGGGAGAAAGGTTGACAACCAAACGCTAAGCCTACAAGGAAAGCGTTTACAAAGTGGTATAAAATACTACTTGTTTGTATGTTCCTCTCTCCTTCTGACATCAACAAAGTCACATAATATAACTGATGTGTAAAAAGTAATGTCAAGTAATGTAATCTAGTAAAACAAAAGGCATCAAACACATTGCACCGTCACTGCTAAAGATGCAAGCAACTGACAATATGTGTAGGTTAGTTATATGCCAAAGAGGATAGTGCTGTCCAGATGAAATCAAATAAGTTGAAAGGAATAACTAGAATATAGACCTTAAACAATAACAAGTCTTATCCTAGGCAGCTACAGACATCTAAACTGAAAAGCTGGCTGAAAGAACTAAAACATTGCAACATAAAATATCTAAAAAAAGAATACTAAATAAATAAAAGAATAAATACAGTAAAGACTGGAGTGTTGGTCCTGCACTGAGCTACCCCGCTGACCAGGGTTTGACTCTGATGGTGCTCTTACTCTGCTGGACAGATGAACGATACAGTATAAGCAAAAGTTTTTTTCAAACCTGTGGAGAAAATGTGGCGTTGTGGTGGAGACGCAAAATCAAATGATGAGAAATCAGCAAAATTAGTCATTCCTACAAGTAAACCAATTAAGCAATCGCAAAATGATAATACTTTAATTATCAGCTAATGACCAAGAAAATATCAGGTCAAACTGCTCAGCAAAATTTTCAGTTTTTGCACAAAAATGCATCAATGACATTAAAATCACATTAATTAATCAATTGAGCTCTAACTTACTGTGAAATTACAGTGACAACATTCATTTAAGCCAATAACTGATTCATTCATTCATTCCACAATTCAATTTGATTCAAAGAGCATCAAAATGAAAACAAAATATTCTTCACATGAAATTTCATGCATATCAAATAATAAAGAATTAACTTACCTGCTTGACAGGTAGAAGGAGATTCCTGTATTCCCACACGGGTGGAGCAACGGTAGATTTCGAGTCTGAGGTGAGAACTTGTTTGGCGACTGAGGAGTGAAGATACTGTTTGGTTGGCATGAGGCTTGGCTGCTCCTGGCAGCGATCTCACAGTTCCTGGCATGGGTCTCTGTATAGACTGCATGCCTCTGGATGATGCAATCTACACCATGTAAATTATTATTATTATTATTATTGTTATTATTATTATTAAGAGCATTTCTATGGCGCAAATAATCGCAAAGCAGCAAATGCACTAAATCAGGTCAGGTCAGGACAAATGTCTAAAGTCAATTCCAGAGGCTTAAGGAAAAAATATTAAATAAACATCTTTAGTTGAATGTCTACTGGTATATGATCAAACAATACTTTAAGATTTATAAGGTGTGCAAAAACATAACAACATCAGAATTAAGCAAAGTAATAATGGAATCACACAGCTTTCAAAGGCTCCATATTACTAAAGGAATGCTACGTCTTCAACGAATTTAATAAATCTTTAGTTTCAGTGTAAAACACAAACTCTGAACTATTACAGTGTCAGATGAACACTGCTAAAATGTTGAAAAAGCCTTATATTCAAAATGACATCCTAATAGAACAAAATATTTCTTGGGCAGAGATGTGAGCCTCTAAAAAAGGGAACTGGTGCTATTTTTTTCCTGATGACATAAGCTGTCCGGCAATAAATCAAATAAATTGATGATAAAATTAAGCTGAACGACAAAAAACTTCAAAGTCGTAACGAATATGGACCTTACAACTTGGATAACATAGACTTTGATTTTGTCAACTTACTTACTTACTTACTTACTTACTTACTTACAGGAGTTTAGATCAACTGAATTACTGAGGACATTATAATTTTCAAAAACCCGACCTGATGATGCGCTATGATATATGAGAGTTGCTTTGACTTTCTTAACCGAACGGACGATTTCTTCTCCCCGCCTCGCACATTTCCTCCGTTGGGTTAACATACCACTGCTTCTTCTCGTATTTCTGTGTCAGGTCATCTGCGACCTGACCTTCTTCTTCTGCAGTCTGATTGGTTGTGAACTGGAGATTCATGCCTCCCCTAGCCACACTTTTCTGCAAAACTACGACCCCAGAACCATTGTCATGAAGAGTTCATACAGGAATAACAATATAAAGTCAAAACTCATCATCATCATCATCATCATCATCATCATCATCATCATCATCACTACACTTCATGATGCATTCTATACAATATAGCAAAAATTTATGCCCCATAAGTATTCTCATATGACAACAAACTTCTGCCAGTCAACATCAGTTAATAACACAGCCTATAAAGTCGTGTACACACATAACAGTAATGCACCGTTAGCCTACTCTCTGACGCTTGGGCTTCCAACTCTTGTAACTTGAGATTACTTTGATAAGAACGACTCCAATCTCCACAGATAAGGTTACTATTACACAAACTACCGGTACACTATGTACATATGTGGTAGTAGTAGCAGTTGCTACTGCATTAGTTGATGCCACAGTAATGCAATGAATCCAATTTTAAAGATTCATTGAATCCAATTTCAATGATTCGCTGGAAAATGTGAGACAGACATAACATCAAGAAGAGGAATGGCCAAAGCAGCATTCTGCTAACTCAAAGCAAAACATAAGAATTTTATCATGTTGTGGCCCGTCCACGTGAAAAAAAGCTTGGGAACCACTGATATAGATGATGATAATGATGATGATGATGAATATGCTAACGATGACAATGATGATGAGTTATCTGCCCTCACTTAAAGTTCCACTTGGCCTTTTGCCACCCAGAGATTAGGTGAGTGATTATTATTATTATTATTATTATTATTATTCGACGATTTGTGAAGCACCATAACATAGCCATTGGCCAAAACCAAAAGCGCTGTACAGTCAACAGTCATATGATTTGGTGAACAAATATGTTTTTAGGTCTTTAGCAAACATTTCAGGTGAAGTAATGGGTGATGTGGTCTCCTTTGCCTTCCTCATATACAACTGGGGATGAACAACTTGTCCAAGGTTATAATGCAGTGACTAGGGTCAGATTCAAACTTGCTATCCTCTGATTGCATGGTAAGAATCCTATCACTACTCCACTGCACAGACTTCACATTTAGGTATTAACACAAAAATGTATGCATACAGTACATACATCATTACAGGCATCACATATACTAAAATCCAGCTAGAGGGACAAGTATCTCCAGTACTAGATTGCTCTGCAGTGAATGGAGAACACTTGGTCACTTACATCAACTAAAAATGCAACCATATAAGTATATACGCGTATATATGTATATACGGGTATACGTAGTATTGTAAAGCGCTCTTGTCTTTGGCCATTTTTGCCATGCTTATTGCGCTATAGAAATCGTCTAGCTAATAATAATAACAATAATAATAACAATGAATGAGCAGCTCATCATAAAATACATATCACATAACAAATCTTACATCATTTCCACGACTTCTAATAAAATCCATTTCATCAGATGTGAATGTTGCCATGGTGATAGACTTTATTCGATGAGGTGGAGTTAGGCCACGCCTGCAAACAAATTGCAGCATTCTCATATTAAACATATTAGAATTCTTGAGCAGACCAGTGATTTCAATAATAAAATATGCCAATTCTCAAAGGCAAAACAAATATGAGTAATATCTGAATAAAAATAGCATTAGAAACCGAATAATGTGGACAACAATCAGAGCACAATAACAAATTCCAAAGAACATGCCAAGTTTAATTTACCTAATTTTTCGTAAACAAACCAAACAGATTACAATACAATTAAAAGCAAAGTCTTTCCTAAGAAACTGCTTTACGACATTATTAAAAGCTATGTCTCTTTTAGGCACTTACAGCCGCCCACTGCATGTGGTACATACGAACGACCCTATAGTGGTGTTAACGTAGGTTGGACCCCGCTGGCCGCAGTCGAAGCAGTTTCTGTTGCCTCCGACAGCCAACAGCTCCCGAAGCATCTTCAGATTGCTTTCGTCGTCCTGTTTGTTCTTCTGAGTCGACATTTTGCAGAAAAGTCGCATAAAAGTAACTTTCAAAAATTACATTTTTCTTTAACACAACTTACACAAGTATATCCGATTACTACTTCCGGTATTCAATTTTAAAATTTTATAGCGCCAAAACGTGAGAATGGTAAGTGGATCCAAAAGAATATGCCTAGAACAGCTGTTCTCGAACTGAGATTTGCAAGCCTCTTATTATTATTATTATTATTATTATTATTATTATTATTATTATTATTATTATTATTATTATTATTATTATTACCGTATATGGTTATTGCAGGACGTTAAGTTATTCACAAAGCGAAGAACAGTAGGAAGCAAATTTTTTTAATAAGAATCATTTATTTCTCAATGACATCAAAATAATAATACGAACACAATGAATTCAATGACATCAAAAGGTAATACTAACTTAACTAATAACTAATGACTATTAATTAATTAATTAATATTATCAGAGTCAATATATATTCGTTAGATGGCGCTGTTCTGTGGCGGCCGTCCTCGAGTCTTACGGTCGTGATTTTCTCGATTTTTGATGGTTTCTTGTGTTCTTGGGGCTTCTCGTTTGTCTAGTTGGCGGTTGGTTGCGTGGTGACTTGTCCGAAACGCTCGGTCTCTGCAGTTTTGGAGCGTATCCCTAGTTTTCATCGTTTTGTTGAGTCTTGTGCTCGGTTTTCGGTTTGTGTATACTTTGTGTATACACCGATCTGTGTATAGGCCTACTTTGCGTACTCACTAGTTTCGCCAGCGTACACATGCTCTCGTACACGTCGGACGAACTGAAGGCGTGTGTTGTTTACGAACGACCGTCTATGTCTGCTTTGGATTCTATACGCGCGCTCGGATTAAATCCTGCTCGACGTCATCGTGGACGGCGTGCAGGTCGACGTCGTCCTAAGTTTTCCTTGGAGCGAGTTGGAAACGGGGCCTACGTTTTTTCTAACCACACTCGTCCGCGTCCTTCGCCGCGATCGCACTCGCCGCATGTCACTGTTCTGCGTCGAATTAAATTAAATGTCTTCGTGTCCTTTCTACCAAATGTGATGAAATGGCGTTCGGGTTCCTGAACATTAGGTCCCTTACCTATAAGGTTGGCGATCTGCTTGAGGTCAGTGTCGAACTTGGGATCAGGGTGCTATGTCTCTGTGAGACCTGGCACGATCCTGACTCTGCCTGGATCGGTCGTCTTCGTTCGGACGGCTGGAATGTGGTGGAGAAGGCGCGTCCACGGCCCCTCGCTACTAGTTGCTCCATATCTATCAATCATGGGGGGGGGTTGCCATTTGCGCATACCCGGGCATTCGTCTGGTTAACGTGGACGTTCCTGTGACCGCGACCACGTTCGAATTCGTCTGTGCGCGTGTCTCCTCCGTGACGTCTTGCGTGCTTGCTGTCGTTTATCGCCCCGGATCGTCGGTCGTTACTCCGCTGTTTTTTCAAGAACTGATGACCCTTCTCGGTGGCTTAGCGTCGTTATGTGATCCTGTATATATCGTAGGCGATTTTAATGTGCGTTTTGATAGGGACAATGATCCTGCTTGTCACCGGTTGCAAGATCTGTTCGTGTCCCACAATTTTGAGCGTAGTGTGACTGGACCAACACATCAGAATGGAGGTGTGCTTGATGTTCTCGCTTCTAGTCGTACTGTTTCCACTCTCTGTGTAGCAGTTCATGATGTGGGTCTCTCCGATCACCATCTGCTGAGGTGGAATGTCTCGCTCTCCCGACCGTGCCCTATCTATGCTACCGTTAGTCGACGTGTGTGGGGCAAACTAGACCCTTCGGCCTTTCGTATGGGGTTGCAACTCTCTCACTCGCGGATGCCACGTCCTGGTCTGGCCTAGATGCCGAGTCTATGGCTCAGCTCTGCACTGACAGTGAGATTACTCGACTGCTTGATGAGTTTATACCGGTCAAGACCGTAAGCTTTCGGTGCCGATCGTCCGATCCGTGGTTTGACGACGAATGCCGTACCGCTAAGATGATGCTTCGTAAGGCTGAGCGCCGGGCTCGGCTTGCCTCCCCTGCTGACGCCGTGGCGTCTACGGCCGAGTGGACCAAATATCGCAGAGCATACCGACGACTGATAAGTCGGAAGAGAGAGGTCTTCTGGTGTCGTAAGGTAGAGCGGGAGCGTACTTCACCGCGTCGGCTTTGGCAATCGATTGATGCGCTCATGGGGCGTGGGCGTGCGCCTTTACCTGATAGACTCACGGCTGATGATTTTTCTGCTTTCTTCAGCAAAAAAGTGTCCGCTGTATTGACGGCTACCTCGGAACATGAGCCCCCTTGTTTTACTTCGGCTCCGTCTGGGTGTTCTTTAGGCGGTTTTCGCGCTCTCTCTGTGGAAGAAGTAACCGCAGAGCTAGGCGCCTTGCCTGACAAGTGCTGCGCCAGTGATCCTTTTCCGACTCGCCTCCTTCGTGAGTGTTCCGATATCCTGGCGCCGTTTGTTACCGAGCTCATGAATCGTTCATTACAACTGGGAGGTCCCGAAGTCGTTTAAGGCCGCTTTCGTGACACCGCGGATCAAGAAACCTGGTCTCGATGACTCTGATGTTGGCTCTTACAGACCGATCTCCAATTTGTCTGTTCTATCGAAGCTGCTCGAGCGCTTCGTCTCTAGGCAGCTCATGGACCATCTCGCGGTTTCTGGTCTCCTTCCCGAGCTACAGTCTGCCTATCGTGTTTTTCACTCTACTGAAACGGCTGTTCTTAAGATCACTTCCGATATACTTCGTGAACTTGATCAGGGAAAGTTTGCCCTCCTCGTCCTTCTCGACCTCACGGCCGCATTTGATACCGTAGACCACTCCATCCTGCTGCGTCGTCTTAACATCTCCTATGGTATCAGTCACGTGGCTTTGAGATGGTTTTCCTCCTATCTTGACCACCGTACGCAATTCGTCCGCTGTCCTCACTCCAGGACCCTTCCATCTCGGGTGACTTGCGGCGTACCGCAGGGCTCGGTCCTTGGTCCCATCTTATTTACCTTGTACGTGGCCGACCTTATACGTATCATTCTTAAACATGGGCTTTATGGACATCTTTACGCGGATGACACTCAGATCTATGGTGGCTGCTGGCCGTCTGAAACGCATCTGCTTCTTGAGCGTCTCACCCGGTGCTTGGATGAGTTGTCAGCCTGGCTTAAGTCTAATAGGCTCCAGCTTAACGTCTCTAAGTCGGAAGTGCTCTGGCTAGCCACCGAGAGGCAACAGCACCTGTTGCCGCATGACTGTGTCAAGATCCACGATCTCGAGCTCCACCCGGCTGCTTCAGTGCGTAACTTGGGAATCTACCTTGATAGTGCAGCGACCCTGCTGCATGTATCCAAGACTGTCGCCAGCTGTTTCTCTTCACTTCGTTTGATTAGGAGTCTGCGTCGGTCTGTTTCGCCGTCCTTAAGACGTTGGTTGTTGCTCTGGTACTGACTAGGCTCGACTATGGCAATGCAGTTCTTGCGGGTCACCCTGCCTATTCTTTCGACCGGTTGCAGTCTGTTTTGAACTGTGCCGCTCGTCTTATCTATCGTTCGGCCCGATGTGATCATGTCACCCCGCTTCTTGTTGATCTTCATTGGCTGTCAGTGCCTGAGCGCATCATGTTCAAGTTATCAACTCTTGTATATCGCTGCCTTCACGGGATGGGTCCGAACTATCTTGCATCCGAGTTTCGTAGTGTTTCTGACCTCGCGGGCCGCAGACGACTTATCGTCCGCGACTTCGGTGCTTATGGTTCCAAGAACGCGTCTTGTCACCGTCGGAGATCGTGCCTTCCCAGTGGCTGCTGCGCGTACTTGGAACTCGCTTCCTGCTGACATACGGGAGTCATCGTCGCTAGATATTTTCAGGAATCGACTGAAGTCTTGGCTTTTTAAGACTAGCTACTTAGTTTAATTTTGTTTAAAGTGTTCGCGCAGTCTTTTAGACAAGTTACCACTATAATCTTGACGTTCTCTTTACTTACTTACTTACTTTATATATATATATATATATATATATATATATATATATATATATATATATATATATATAAGTTAAGTGTAAACAACTTGCCAACTTGCCCAAAGGTCAATACGGAGCGGTTCAGGTCAGATTCAGACCCGCTACTCTCGGTTGCGTGGCAAATAATCTGAGCCTAATCGCTACTCCACTAAGTGCCCTATAGCTCTATCTTATTATCTCCTCAAGTCTTCAGGTCTAAGCTTAAATCATTCCTTTTCTAAAATCATATCCTCCATAGCTGTAACAACATAGCCTCACTGCCCTTTGGACGTTGACCATTGCCTGGATGATAACATACCTTCCCGGCCCATAGCTATTTTAAGAGAGGCTGAGCGCCTAAGAATAAGCAGCTACTGTTGTGCTGCTTCAAGGCGCTATAGAAATCCACGAGATTTTACTTTACTTTTACTTTACTTTACTTACTCCACTAAGTCCCCTCTGATGGAGTGGTGGGCTTATGTAATGTAGGGTTAGTTCTTATAGTTTAGCTCTTAGTCTCGTATAGGCCTAGATGAAAAGCCTATAAGAACTATTAAATAGGCCCAGTGTTGTAAAGTACTTATAAATACTTTAGTATTTAAATACTATTTAAATAATTTGTCCGGTATTTAAGAAAGAATAGAAATGCCCACCCAAAATTAAGTATTTAAACGCCATATACAGTATTTGGATGTATTTAAGAAATTTATTAAATACTTTTGATTTATTGCAATTTTCACGTGCACGACTTTCTATTATTTCGTCAGTCGTTTTTACATTTTCTTTGCTGGTGGTTTTAGACAGTTAAGCATAAAGTAGGCCTACATTGACATTGTTTGAAATAATTTTAACTAACATTTCTTTACACAAAAGTACGGTTGTGGCGAGTCATGTGTCAAATACATTATCAAATATTTTAAAAAGTATTTAAAACTTATTTGCCAGTATTTAAATACTTATACCCCGGTATTTGGGTATTTAAATACTATTTAAATACTACGTACATGAGAACCAAGTATTTATGGAAGTATTTCAATACTTCAGTGAGGTATTTATTACAACACTGACCCAGGTGATCGAGTAGGCCTAGGTGTTTCTTTAGCATTTTATGACATTCTCGAGCCTTTCCTGTCTCCTTCTGTGTGCGTCTTTGAGTCTATAGCCCTTTATGGCAGTGTTTCCCCAAACTGTTGGTCACGAACCAAAGTGAGTCGCAGAGCTCAGTCTACTGGGTTGCGGGGTAGATCGAAATTTGATTCAAATGTGTCATTTTTTAACCAATACCACGAAGTAGGTTTTAAGAAATTTATATGCCTGCAATCCTCCATACACTGCTTATATTAATTAAAAGGATTAGTGTTTTATACACATTTAGTTGACAATAAATTTGCAGGGCCACGGCATGTTACAAATCCGCTGACGTGGGTCGCACTGTCGCACAGTTCCAAAAAGTTTGTGAAACACCGGTCTAGTACTTTTTAAGATTAATCTTATTTCGCAATAACGCAAGGAAAGCGTATTCCGATCATTTTGCTCTGAAACTCCACGAACAATAGGGAAGTTCTTTCTACTTCTATATTTAGCATATCGGTTAAGCGATTTTGCCATACTCATAGGGTTTTTAAGACACGTAACAAAGGTATGTTCCTTGCAAACAGTTTGAAAAGATAATTTTCAAAAAATTTCAATATCTATTTCTCTCCTTTCGTCTTATTTGGCAAAGTACGAAAAATTATGCTTAATAAATTTTCCATAATTTATCTGAATTGAATCGCTGCTTTTGTTTACCATTTATTCAAAACTCAGAAGATTCGTTTCAACTAACGTTCGCCAGATGGCCTACTGCATTGTATGATATTACATACTATGCTTAGGGTCGCGGACACGTTGCAAAAAGCTGAAGAGGGCCGCGGTTCCAAAATGTTTGGGAAACCCTGGCCCCGTGCTCTATGGCATAATCATCAGATGATAACTGCACCCTAAATTTTCTGCCTCTAGAGGGGGTCAAGCGCCGAAAGTCCTAATTTTTCGAAATCCATTTTGGGTTGTCGTCACAATGGAAAGAGTTAAATTTCCAAAATCCTCCGAATAATTGAACGAACATTAAGTTTAACCTTTCTCGTTCTCTTTCAATATTTTGCTCTCTCTCTCTCTGCATTTAATAGCTTGTGCCTCCAATTATGTTAGGAGCCAGATTTGAAGTCGATCGTTGAATTCAAAGCAGAGTTAAATTCTAATATATGGCATGAGGACTAGCAGTGGCGTAGTCAAGGTGGGGATTTGGGGGCTGCCGACGATGAAATTTTTAACGTGTTTCCATGTATTTTTATTTTTGACGCGAATTTGGGGTTGAAAACCCTCCTTGGCTGGTACGTTGACGCCCTTTTTTGCTTGTCAAGAAAAAAGAGAAAAGACGCGGATGGCAGGTTTTTTTGCTTGTCAAGATTATTTGAAAAATGGTTGCGGCCAAAACCAAAACCCTCTTCCGGAAATCCTGGATACGCCACTGAGGACTAGTCATCATTCTGCAGCAGGGTTTTCGAAAACATTCTGAAACCGCGGCCCACCTCAGCGGTTTTGTAACATGCAGCGACCCTAATCATAGCATGTAATAATTATTTGTAAAACGCACTAAGCCACCTGGCGAACGTTAGTTTAAAATAATCTGAGTTTTGAAGAAATTGCAAAACAAAAGCTCTGATTCAATTCAAATGAAAATATGGCAAATATATTATTTAGATATTTTGCCAAATAAGACAAAAAATAGAGGAATAGATAGTAAACTTTCTTGATTATTGTCTTGTTAAAATTTCATAGGAACATACCTTTGTTACGCGCCGTAATACTCCTATGAGTCTGGCAAAATCAAGCTTAACCGGCAGCTCTATGGCACAATATGGCCGAGATCCTCTATTGTTAGCGGAGTTTCAGAGCAAAATGGTCGGAATACGCATTCTTTGCGTTATTGCAAAATAATGTTAATTTTAAAAGTCCTTTAAAGGTCAGGGTTTCCTATACTTTCTGAAACTGCGACTCAATTCAGCCACAGTGGCTTTGTAACACGACGTGACCCTGCAAACGTATTGTCAACTAAAATTAGATAAAACACTAATCATTATAATATAAGCCGTATATGGAGGATTGCAAGCGTATAAATTTCTAAAACCTAAGCCTACTTGCAACTTTCAAGGCTTGTGACATTGTGATATTGGTTAGAAAATGACGCTTTGAATCTAATTTCGTGCTACCTCGCGACACACTAGACTGAGCCCTGCGACTCGCTTTTGGGTCGCGACCCACAGTTCAAAACACTGGTCTACGGTAATAAGCTGAGATCGAACGCAAAGGCGCTAAGACTGCAAGCCCTCAAGATCTAGAGTCCAAAATACCGAGGTTGAATAGGGACATCCTCACATTTCTACCTCTAAGTCTGAAGCTTATGTCCCTCAAATGTCGTTTACCATAATTTTAAACACAAAAACCGCTTCCGATTCGTTGTATGAATGACAAGCCTGTCAAACTCTGAATTCAGCTCGTTTATCTATTAAGCCTAGCTAGACGTTAAGTCTAGGTTAATTGTTGATCTTAGATGTTCTGGTAGGTCTGTCGAACTAGTCCGGTCCACAGAACGATAGGCCTAGTCTCGCATAACGCGGATGCTAATATTGGAAAGACTTTGTCTTACTATGCGCTAATCAGAGTCACTTGCGGCACTAGGCCTGTCTACTAGGCCTCTGTCTTTGTTATAGCTCGTTGTTAAGAAACACTGTGCAGTCCTGAACAGACGCTAAATTGGGCCTAAGTTAATTAAACAAACAAGCGAAAATCAGACACAGTGGTCTATAGTGGGAGACATCGTATACGTCGTAGAGATGTTTTCTGCTGCGTTTGCCGTCTTTTATGGCTTTCATTTTGCATTGCCGAATCTTTTGAAATATTTCCTATGCAAGCGTCATTCCTTCTCACTTTCGTCCATACGCCGCCACTTTGTCCAGCGCGTTCACCTCCCAGTACCTGACCTTCCAGTTCGTGACTCGTCCCGGTCTACTGACGGTGATCAACTTGCCCCTGTACAGCCGCGGAAGAGTGGTGGTAGTTGTGCGAGCGGTGGGACCACCATCCTCTTCCGTCGCTCCGGCCATGATCCTCGGACTCTTCAGAGCCGCGGGGCGCTTGTGCCTTCCGACACCGACGCAGCGGTTTATTCTCCTTCTCGTCACCTGTCTGTCACCTGTCAGGTACTCCTGCCGAAACTTCGAAGGCTTTCTGTCCACGTCCAGTCCGTCCCAGCGATCCCGGACGAGGGCACCGACCAGGGAGTCGAGCAGGGCGGCCCTGAATTCCGGAGTGGCGAGATCGTACGGGAAAAGGGAGTCGTTCTGTACGGGCAGGACTTCCCCGGAGCAGCTGGCCTTCGATTGGTGGATCGTCTCGTAGTTGTCCAACGCATCGAACGGGTCTCTCCGGCCGAGACCGAGAAATCGACTCTGCCGCTTCGCCTTCGATCTCGCCGTCGACAGGTCGTCCACCGCCCCGGCGCCGCCGCCGCCGCCGCGGCCGGGTCGGCATCGCTCGTCCTGCTGCCGGGCGAGGCATCCGGACAGAGCCTCCAGTACGCACCAGGTCAAGGTTTCGCGGTCCGAAGTACTTGCGCGCGTTGACGCGCAGCCGCGCGAAGTTCCGCCTGCTGAACGCGTAGGTTCCGGAGTTGTAGGATCGGTACGTGTCTTCGTCCTGAAATTCGAGGGTGGGGCGGCGATTCCCGGTCTCCGGCCGGTGAATCTTCCGCAGGTCACCGGCGAGGGGTCTTCTGCCGCTGCTCGATCACCGGACCCGTGATGGTCCGACACGACCGGTGAATCCGGTCTGTCATTGGCCATCGTTGATTACAGTAGATCACCGACTTCCATTTCAACTCAATTAGGCACAGCTTATCAAAACTCAGTAGTATTACTTTCAGTAATACTATAAGCCAGTTTACTGAAATTATCGAATCTGTCGCTCGAAGTTATTTTAGATCTTGTGGTATTCAGAAGCTGCTATGCCCAATATTAACTAGATTTACTATTTAAGAGTGTTTTTTAGATTGAAAGTTTTTATAATAACGCTTCCTGAATCCCAACAGTTAATCGTAGGCGTGATAATATAGGCCTAACAGAAGTTGACCCTAACAAGAATCCTGAACCCGATTGTTATATAGATGACCTTTGACTCGTTTGACGCAAAGAAAGTGATGACGTCATTGATTTTAATGAATGAAATGAAGACAAAACGCATAGAATTGTTTTAATAAATAAATAGCAGATAAATAAATATTTAAAGAAAATAAATAAATAAATTGCAAATAAATAAATAGTTAGAGAAATATGGTAATAAGAAATAAATTAGATAGATTGATAGGTCGGATAGATGTCTTTGTGGAATAGACGAAGAGAGAAGAATGCTGTTGATTTCCAGGGATTTTTGAAATTCGTTTTGAGTCTGGCAGGGTGCTAGATTCCCATATTCTTACAAAGGAATAAAAAACAGTCCATTTTAAAATACGAAGCACGCAATTTTATGATCTCTAAATATGAATTTAGCCAAAATGGTCGTTGGAATTATTTTATAAAACTGGTTTTCCAAAGTGTGAATGTTATTCTGTTTTGGCGAAATCTGTCTATACATAATTCTACAGCTATAAATAGACGCAGAGTAAAAAAAGTAAATTTTCACCCTAGGCATTGACAATGCCCATAGGTGCGGTGCTGATCCCCGTTTGTGGCCATCAGCCCATAGGTGGCTAAGCCATGCATCGGCGGACGGGTGGCCAGTCTCTTCCGCCGAACCTATGGTTACTTCGCAATGTTGCCATTGCTACTCATTTTGATGTTACTATCGCCCTCTAGCGATTAAGGCTGAGTCGACCTTAGGGGCTCATGGATTGAACCCGTGTCGTCGGCGTGCCTGCCCAGTGATATTACCACTCATCTATCTTCCCGTCCCGCAGAGGCGTAGCAGCCATATGACAACCTGGCCAAATGCCAAGGGCCCCCGACCTGCAAAAGGGCCCCGACCTGAGCCAAAAAAATTTGTTTCCGCAAAGTTGTAAAGTTGTCAGATCGAAAAAGACCGACAAGCTAAAAAGGTCGTCAACATTTTCGCAAACTCGTCAGATCGTCTCCGGAAAGGGCCCCTGCCCGTTTTTTCGTCAAGGCCCCGGAGCATATTGCTACGTAACTGAATAGACGTCCACATTTCTAGAAGTCGTGGCTCGGTTTTATGTAGAAAAATTTGGCCCAGTGATGAAAGTTTGGAATACCACAGTATGCAGGCCAAATGTATATTCAAAATCAAACAGGCAGTGACAAACAATGCTTCACTAACGCTCGTTTAATTCGAACATCAGCCTAATTAACATTGACACAAAGTAGGCCTACAATCGCCCTACATATTTAATATAGCAGAGGACCAGTTTGTTCTCAAAACGTCGAGGAAAGAACTAAAGAACTAAAGCACTAATAATATTATTACTAAGGCATATTGCAACGTGAAATCACGCAACTGGTAACGTTCACAAAGTCACACAAATTAGACTGTTTTTACAGGCGCAGACTCGTTAGACGGATATATATATATATATATATATATATATATATATATATATATATATATCAGTGTCATTCAATGGCCTAGGCCATAGGCAGCTATAGTCCCAGGTCAGCGCAGGTCATTGAGGTCAACCTCACCACGTTCAAATCCTAATTAATCTCAGTTAATGTGGTAGAGTCGTTTTAAAAGCCTTTAGCCAGTTTCTATTACAGCCAACCGGGTATTTCTGAATTATAATTATTATATGATGCGTTTAGAGAATTCACAACATGGAAAACCAAGCATAAAGCCGATATAGTGTATTGCATGTTCAACAAGAACTTTTGGTATTTGCTTTCTAATAAAATTTATTTTGCAGGCAATCAATTAAACTTGGTTGAATTCGCCTTACACGGCAGCTTACATGTCGCCTGTTGCATATCAATGGACAGTTAATTTTAAACTCAAATCTTTATCTTGAAAACTAAGCACAAGTACATAGCAATCTTCTTTCTAAACCTTCACTGAGGTAATAGCAACGTAGTCTACTGTACTCTATTGCATCGTTATGTATTTATAGTGGTAATATTCAGTGGCGTGCCAAGAGCAGTGGACAGTGGCGGTTCCACCATGTTGATGACTGGGGGATGCATCCCCCACCGGGGTTCCGGATGACCTTTTTGCTTGTCAACCTCTTTTCCAGTGAGTTTTTAGAAAATTTAGTGAAAATACTGCGAATGACCTTCTGTTTTTGCTTGTCGGTCTTTTGGCAAGGTTTATTATCATTTAGTGAGCAAAACACTACTAACAATGACCTTTTTCTCTTCTTTCTTCTTCACTCTGCATCCCCACCAACTTCCTATACATTTTTTCATCCCCTACCAAGAATTCATGGAACTACCACTAGTGGCGGACGCCCGGGGCCAAGTTTAACTTGATGCCCCTCCCTCCCCGCATGCATCTCGGTTAGCTGTTAACGAGCAACAAAGGTCGCCGAGACAATCTGGATGCCCCATCTGGTGGATGCCCGAGCCCCACCGCCCTCCAGTGACGGTTCCAGGATTTGACAAGTGGGGGCCGTTGGGTTGGCAACTTCTAAGCATGGGGGCCAACCATTTGTTGAGAGGTATGTAATAGTAAATATAGGGTCCCAACAGGGGCGTCCACTGGGGACCAGGCATTCAATAAGAGGGGCGCTGTCCACCTGTCCCCACCCCATGTGAGCCGCCACTGCCCCTCTGCACGCCACTGTTAATACGCCTATTTTCCTGCCTCAAACTAGCTGCGGGTCAAAAAAGCTGTTTAGATTTCTTTATTTCTATCACAAAAGTTTCTAGAAGACAGAACAATTCAATATTATATTTTGAAACGAGTACAAAGCAGCGCACACGTGCGCCGCCGCAGTGTGACTGATTGTGCCTACTCGTCGGTCGGGCGGGCGGGCGGAGGCATCCCCAGAGTCTCGGCAGACGAGAGGGGGCTGTCGGCGGGGAAGAAGCAGAACGTCAGGACGGGTATGTCGTCCTCGTCCTGCCTTCCCACCCCTGTGAACGCCTTCAGTTCCGGAACGTAGGCGACGGTCATGGTCATGTCGCCCAGCTCCGCGTATCTTGAAATCAAAGTCGTTTCGGTTCTCCTTCGGCGACCCGGGCAGGTCGAACTCGATCCCGGTGAAGGGGAACTTGAGCGTTATGCGCTGGTCTTCGACGGTGCACGAACCCTGGACGGGCAGGGTCGACGTCGACATCGGCATCCTCATGTACATCGTCGCGAAGCCGTCGAAGCGCGCCATCTGCCGGTCGAATATAGCTTTTGCCAGAGTAACATAAAAACGCACCCAGTTAAACATTTCAACAGCCAAATCCTCAGATAATCCCAAATACAGGCAGAGGAAGTCTCACAGTAGGACTTCGTTATAACGTACTTAGCGGGTCTGTAAAATTGAGTACGTCATATCCGAAGTAAGCAGGGTTATTTCTAGGATTATCAATTGGGGGGTGTCCGTAAATTCCGGGGGTCCCCTGCCAAAAAGTCTGACAAGCAAGCAAAAAAGGTCATCCCATAGCTGAGATTGGGAGTGGAGGTGTTGGGGAGGGGTGTCGATCTCAAATGGGGGTGTTGGGGTGTTAGGGGGTGTAGAAATATCCCTGGATGAAAGATATATCCAATACCATCCAATACGTTAGCGCATCACGTGGGACCGTATACATTGCAGTACGTTATAAAACCGAGAGTACGCTATAATCGAGTCCGCTATAACGAAGTTCTACTGTAGTGACTCGACCAACGGTAAAATCATAGGTGTAAACTTCTATCTGTTGAGTAAGTAAGTAAAGTAAGTAAGTAAAGTCAAGATTAGTGTGGTGACTAGTCGACAGACTGCGCGAACACATTACATAACTAAATAACTAAATACAGTAACTAGTTCTGAATAGCCAGGACTTGAGGCGTTTCTTGAATGTGTCGAGTGACGGAGACTTCTGGATGTCAGCGGGAAGTGAGTTCCAAGCGCGCAGCAGCTACCGAAAAGTTCGATCACCGACAGTGACGAGACGCGTCCTGGGGACAATCAGTTCAGCCGCAGTGGAGGATCTTAGTCTTCTACGGCCTTCGAGATCCGAGACGCTGCGCAACTCGGTCGCCAGATAGTTCGGTCCTGTTCCGTGCAGACAACGATAAACGAGACTAGATAGTTTAAACTTGATGCGCTCTGGCACGGACAGCCAGTGTAGATCAATAAGTAGCGGAGTGACGTGCTCGCAACGCGCGGACCGATGAATTAGGCGAGCAGCCCCATTCAGGACTGACTGCAGCCTGCAGAGTAGAGAGGCAGGCGATCCAGCGAGGACGGCATTTCCATAGTCTAGTCTGGTGAGGACAAGAGCTACGACCAGCGTCTTGAGGACGGCTTGGGAGACTGACCGACGTAGACTCTGATCAGCCGGAGAGAGGCGAAGCAGCTTGCAACGGTCTTAGCTGCATGCAGCTTCATCGTCGCTGCACTGTCGAGATAAATACCCAAGTTTCGTACGGATGTGACTGGGCGTAGCTCAAGATCGTTAATCCTAATACAGGAACGCGGCAGCTGTTGTTGATTCCGGTCAGTGGCGAACCAGAGGACCTCGGTCTTGGCGACATTGAGCTGAAGCCTGTTAGACTTCAACCAGTCTGCCATCTCATCCAGACACCTAGTGAGACGCTCAAGCAGTTGCTGCGTCTCCGAGGGCCAGCAGCCTCCATATATCTGGGTGTCATCCGCATACAAGTGTCCTTGGAGCCCATGTTGACGGATGAGACGTAGCAGGTCAGCCACGTATAGGGTAAACAGGATGGGTCCAAGAACCGATCCTTGCGCGACGCCGCAGATGACGTGTGATGGGTGAGTGCTGGAGTTGGAACAACGCACGCATTGTGTACGGCGATCGAGATACGAATGGAACCATTTAAGGGCCACATGACCAATGCCGTACGAGACATTGCCGACGCAGTAGTATCGAGTGATCCACCGTGTCGAAAGCGGCCGTAAGATCGAGAAGAACGAGGACAGCCAGCTTACCTCATCCAGTTCACGGAGGATGTCTGTGGTGATTTTGAGGACTGCCGTTTCCGTGGAATGATAGGCACGGGTAGGCGGACTGCAGCTCAGGTAGAGGCCAGAGGACGCAAGATAGTCCGTAAGCTGCCTGAGACTATCCGCTCAAGCAGCTTTCGACAGGACAGACAGATTCGAGATCGGTCTGTAGGATCCTACGTCTGAAGCGTCCAGGCCGGGTCGCTTAATCCGCGGAGTGACGAAGGCGTCTTTGAACGTCTGCGGCACCACACCGAGCAGCAGCGAGCGGTTGATGAGCTCCGTGATGAACGGCGCTGGATGTCGGAGCATTCCTGAGGAGACGTGTCGGGAGCGGGTCGCTGGCGCAGCACTTATCAGGCAGTGTTAGTATCTCTGCAGTGATTTCCTCTACTGATAGAGTACGAAATACGCTCAGAGAACAGCCCGGTCCGACGGGGGAGAAGTTGGGAGGATCATGTTCCGAAGTGGCTGTCCATACACCAGACACCTTCTCACGGAAGAAATCAGCGAATTGTTCAGATCGTCTGTCAAGTGAAAGGAGAAAGGTAAATGGATTGGGCCCCCGCTTTTTCATTCAAGTTTACGCCTATGGTAAAGCGATGTCTTGAAAATCGATTCCATTGACCGGTTTACTCTGCTTTTAAAAAGACAGGAGTTTTTTCAGATATTTGGTAAAAGCGTCCAAATAGTTATAAATTGTTACACGAAGTGTAACATATTATTATAACCTTAAGTGCAACACATTATAACGAATTATAATAAATTATATTGATAAGTTTGCTGTTTTTTACGCCGAAAACGATTAGCGCAGTGGCGGTTCCAAGAATTCTTGGTGGGGGGATTTAATGAATTTCTAGGAAGTTGGTGGAGATATTCAATGAAATCCCGAAAAAGGTTGACAAGCAAAAATGGTCATTAGCAGTGTTTTTAGTCAGTAAGTAAGTAATGAAATAAACCTTGCTGGAAAAAGCTGCCAAGCGAAAAAGGTCATCAGCTCTGATTAGCACACAATGATAGCGGTTCGGACCCGGTAAACCCTGAAAACGCCGACAAGAAAAAAAGCTCGGTGTGGGGGATGCATCCCCAATCATACCCAACGTGGAACCGCCCCTGGATTAGCGTTCAAATGTTTACTTGAGAGGCTGATAGGTTGGTTACTCATACATGCAGAATTAATGTTGGAATTTTCATACCTTCTTACTGTAATTCTGCCTATAGAATAGTCATTTCTGGCAATCTGATAACAAATCAAAGGTACTGAGGAAATAGGTAGTAGGCCTAAAGAAAGCAAAGATCCCACTATGAATATAGGCCAGTGGCGTAGCCAGGATTTCCGGAAGGGGGTTGGTTTGACTTTTGACCGTAACCAACTTTCGGAAAAATCTTGACAAGCAAAAAGGTCATTCCATGTATCTATCCTATGTCTTTCCTTCTAAAACTGTTCCTTCTGGATGCTGACAAGCAAAATAAAGGTCATCACGCCTATGGCGCTTAAAAAATTTTGGTCAGCAGCCCCAAAGGCCGGACTTGACCCTCAAAACCGCGTCCGAAAATTTAAAATGCATGGAAACACAATTTTTTTTAATTTTCGTCGGCGCCTGAGGGGTTAACCTAACCCCATTGGCTACGCCACTAATATAGGCTCAGAGTCTTTATAGCAGGACTAAAATATCAACGTTTTCAACATCTGCCTTTCCCTGTCCGCCTTTCATTCTATCGAGCGAATACCCGATTCACCCCTTTCACAACTGAGTCGGTGGGTGAGCACTGAGCACTTGGGGCAGAAATCAACGAACGTGTCTGTTGTGGTCGATGTTTGAACTTTGAACCCCCGGAACGCAAGACCGCCATTTAGCTCCCTAACCAATTGAGCACAGCGGCGCCACAATCGGTAAATCAATTAATCGATTCATCGCCGTGGTTAGAGTTACGCGTGTCGTAATAATTATAAACGCCTTGGCTATTGTTACTCATGTCGTAATTCCAGGCGCAGCGGGGCAGAGTTACTTATCCCGAAATGGACTTGAAAAAACGAAATATTAAATAATGAAATATCTTCTTTCTAATACACAGGAAATAATTGTTTGTTAACCCTTAACTGGGAATCCTGGATATATCCGTCCATTTTACATTGAGTTACAGTTAAACACACGGTTAAGGGGTTAAGTGTTTTGTTTTCAACTTACCTGCTTTCTGCTACTTATGAGCTAAATTTTTAAAGATAAAATATATTTTTAGAAAGGGGCTGTCCATTAATTATGTCAACAATTTTGGGCAACTTTTGACTCCCTCCCTTTTGTCAACAACTGTCAACTTTCAGTTACCCCCATAATTATGCCAAAAGCTTTAACCCCACCAAGATCAATTACAGGTCCCAATAACTCAACCTGTCCCGGCTATTTAACAGCGCTGTTGCACAGGCCTGCGATGACGGATAGGCGCTTGCATCTCTGGTCCAGCAGTCGCGTCCTTCTGGCCGTTTCCCCTCCGTCCAAAACGGCGAAACTCGGGGAGAGATCTTTTACGCGGGGGAATTTCCGTCCTATGGAATGCACTGCCAGATGGAAGTGACCAAAGAGACCTCTTCCGAACTGTTTGCAAAGAAACTAAAGACGCACTTATTCAATATCTCCTACAAGTGCCTCCTGTAAAGAGCTCTTGACTTTGGCCTTCGCTATGCTTATTGCACTATATAAATTGCAATAATAATAATAATAATAATAATAATAATAATAATAATAACAAGGTTATTATTTTTTGCGGTGATGACCATTTTCCCTCTGTTTTGCTCATCGAGTGTCAAAATGTGGTGGTGATGACCATTTTTGCCATGCTTTTTTCCATTGTAATAAGTAGTATTCCATGAAATTTCATAGCTTTTGATTATTTTTAGAAAGTGAAATTGTTGACGTCAACTTTTCTTGACCGCCCGCCCTCCCCCTGTCAACAACTGTCAAACTTTTTCAAACCCCTCCCTCTAAATTGTTGTCGAAATTAATGGACAGCCCCTAGTTGCATCTTTTCTCACAGTGACTTACCGATTTCAAAAACACCTGGCCCTCGGGCAACGGCAGTGGCGGCTCCAGGATTTGGCAAGTGGGGACCCTGCTAGTGTGGAAACTTCCAAGCATGGGGAGCCAACTATTTGCTGCTAGGCATGTAGTATACTAGGTATGTAGTAGTAAGTATAGGGTCCGAACAGGCCGGTCACTGGAAGGACCAGGAATTCAATAAAGGGGCACGGATCCCCACCCCCACCCACCGACCCCAATGTGGAGCCGTCGCTGAGCACCGGTCTTACACAAATTTGGCCCATTATAAAATTAAATGTCCCTCCTCCAGTGGCACACAGTCAGTCTTCGTTCGCTGACAATGACAATCAAAGGTCACTTTTGCGGCCAATTGACAGTTCGCTCAAGGCACGTTCTCGGCTCCGGTCCACGCTGCCAACCGTCAGGGTCCAAAGTCACTGCCAATATCCCCTCTATTTAGGCCGCCACTGATGGAATAGAGCAATTGGAGATATTTCAAAATTATTATTATTATTATTATTATTATTATTATTATTATTATTATTAAAAGAGAAGGAGTTTCGTACATGGGCATCAAATCTAGGTTCACGCTCCCCCACATTTTGACAGACTACCGTAAGGAAGGGGAAGGCATGGGCCTTGGGTCTCCAATTTTTTCGTCCAAGCTTAAGTCAATGGATTCGGCAAAGATTCCATCATTTTTCGATCTCTGGGGCCGCGGATACAACCCCAAGATCTGCCACCCCACACAGAGGGTTTAGAAGCTTCCAAACCCACGCAAACTGGAACGAGGCTACTTTCTAAGCAGGCATGCATGCGTCATGTCTATAATAAATTCCTGTGGCTTCCAGTCTCCAGAAATTCCGACTGGAATTCTGCCACCAGGGGGTTCGATTCGGACGATTTAAACTGAATTCTAATTAAACTAAAGTCACTATACTGAGGATATTATATTACAGAAGAAATGTCCGTGCTTTCATAACCTATATCTATTAATAGCCGGGTCGGTAGAACCAAGTCAAATAACGGCTCTAAATAAATCCACAGGTAAAACAGGTCGAGTCTGTGTCCGTGTTATTAGTACTGATCGCGTTACTTATTGAATATTAAAAGCAAAACTTGTGTACCTGGATGTCGCCTTGAACAAGATTTGTAATCCACGAATACCTGTATGTGGTAAGCGAAACGCCAAGCTGTTCGTCCACCTGTAGACACACCTGTGCTGTCAGAGATGCGCACAGGTAGGCCAGGTTTCGACTGCGTGCGTTTATTGACTGTTTAGACAGCGCCTAATGAATATGCATTAGGTGACTGTGCACCATTTGATTGACAGATTGGTCACGTGGCGTTTTCAAAATTGTCCGGCGTCAGCGCCACCTCTGATGACTTTTTGTGTTTGTAAACAAACATGGCGACTCTGATTTTTCGATTTCGATTTTTAAATTATGGCGATATAGGTTTAAGTTACAAATAAATAAATAAATAAATAACGGGGTTTAGAGTGGTTCAGGATCTGATCTGTGTGAGAACCACTGCATTATTATTATTATTATTATTATTATTATTATTATTATTATTATTATTATTATTATTATTATTATTATTATTATTATCTATAATAATAAAATCCTTCCTCTGTAGGTCTGTTACCTTCAAGCGTTCTCATTGGTTGGCTGTGTGAGCGTTCTGATTGGTTACCTTCAAGCCGTCGAGCGTTCTGATTGCTTGGCTACACAGCGTTCTGATTGGTTGGCTGTGTGATGTTCTCATTGGTTACCTTCAAGCGTTCTGATTGGTTGGCTGGGTGAGCGTTCTGATTAGTCGTTCTGGAATATTCGTTGCCTCGACCGAAGAGAAGCGAGCGTGCTTCGCATTGCGCGATGTGGATAGATATTAGTATTATCTTGCACGCGTCCTGCACGCGAGCGAAGCGCGCATCTTTCTAGTTATTATTATTATTATTATTATTATTATTATTATTATTATTATTATTATTATTATTATTATTATTATTATTATTATTATTATTATTATTACCACTACTTCTACTACTACTACTACTACTACTACTACTACTACTACTACTACTACTACTACTACTACTACTACTACTACTACTACTACTAGGCCTACTATTGCCACTTACCAGGGCGTAGCGACGGAGGGTATATCGGTATATATAGTTTATATACCCCCAAAATCAGGCTACCTTAAAGTTTTTAATGTGTTTATAAGATTTTCAATGTTTTTAAAGATTTATATACACCCCCGCAAATCACATTACATCTCTCCCATTCCTGGCTACGATTCTGACTACTATTAATAGGGCCTATTATTAATATTATTATTATCATTATTTCTACTACTACTACATTGTACTACTACCACTAATACTACTAGGGCCTACCATCAGGCCTAGTAGAGGGGCCAGAGAGGTTGAGAGCGTCACTTGACCCTGGCCTCTGCTTAAAAAAGGGCCCTCAAAATAATGGACAGATAGAATTTTTTAACAAAAACTCTCTTAAAGGTCTAGTCTACCCTAACTGGATTGAGAATAACAAATTATGGAGGCAAACCCGTCTTAATTAAGACATTGACGTCCCGATGCGATTTCTCAAAGACATAGATACATCGTTTTAACTTTTAATGTTGTAATATAAAACTGCAGCCAAATACTGTACATGGTAAGTATGCCGCAAATGTACAGTATGGCAACCATAACCTGACAATCTCGAATCTCGGATTGTGAATAAAGTTTTGGGGGAGGGCACCCAAACATGGAGCACAGGCCTTTTTTTTCTTAAGACGAATTTACGAATTAAATTTGATATCTCTAATGATGTAGAATGTTTTCATTAACAGAAAATTGTCTTCACTTCACAAGAATTCGTTAAAAATTGAATACGACATCACGGTGCGGTTACTGGCAGAGAACGTCTTCAGAACGACGAGGGTTCTCGTTCTGTTGAAAATTTTAAAAGGAACGCTAAAGAAAAAATCATTTTCATGCAAAAATCATCAACGGACCACGGAGCTTTATTGAAAATTTGTCCGCGCCAAAGGAAAGTCACAGCAGCGACGGCAAAACAATAAAACAGGAGAGATAGCGTTATTGACGGCGATGGGAAGGAAATGGAGGATGAGGAAGAGGAGGAGGAGGCGGAGGGTTTGAGAGAGGATGAGAAGATGACGTATCTTGGGTTGTTCTCTTCCGAGTCATGAAGGTGATGGCGATGATGATGGTTGTTGTGGTGATTGTGATGATGACGACGACTACCGGATGAGTTGAGAAGAGTTCTGGATTTGATCAACAACTCTCCGCCAACCGGAAGTCCAGACGCCGAAGAATAGACTTCTGCAAGGAAAACAGATCCGTATATTATATAATCTGCGGTTCCACTATAGGGCAGTGTTTCCTAAACTGTGGGTCACGACCCAAAAGTGGGTCGCAGGGCTCAGTCTAGTGGATCGCGGGTAGCGCGAA
>JACLAT010000193.1:0-48006 GCA_018105865.1 Metaphire vulgaris | reverse complement strand
TACAATGCGCAGATACATCAAGTCAATACAATGACAGCTAAATTTATCCAGTATTTGCATTTAACAAGTTAACAAAAAACAAAACTCCTGCACAAAATGCAAACAATTTTTGACTGTATATATCTAAAAATGCATATCAATTACTAACATACTTGCTGACACAAACTATACAATATACACTCAGGACCAGCTGTGTTCCAATAGTCATATTATTTTACTTCTTACTGGTCACCAAGTTTCTGGGACAATTTAAAAGCATAACTGAATTCATCATCATCTTCTTCATGTGCCATGTATTGCTACTATGGATTTCCATTCTTTGAATTAATCACAGCGACTTAATAAGGTAGTGAATTAAAAGGAGCAGATTACCATCGTGGTCTGTCTTGGGCTTTATAAGAACATTATAATTAAAGTTCTATTCTATTCTATTCTATTCTATTCTATTCTACTTGATAATTTATTTAGCGTTATAGCAGGGCCAAAGCCAAAGGCAAGAGCTTTTTACAAAAGGCAGTCATACGATATACGAAATAAATGCGTTTTAAGGTTCGATAAGAACGACTCGAAGTTGGTTGCCATGGTCTACGTACATTTAAAATCTACACTACTTTGTGCTCGGTGCATATAATGCTTTACATCTGCATCAATTGTAAATGCCACGGCCGGGCTTAACATGCGAGACCGTAATGTCGCTGTACTGTCTAGTAGTTGTGAAGATGAGCTGTACTGCCTATCCAGCCTCCTCTCAATGTCCATCTGCCTCTTCAGCCCTCCCTAGCAGGGTTTTTTGTAAAAAAATATTTTCCGGAACGCAATATTCGGAAGTCAAATGTCAATATTACGTAGCAGCCAAACAGTTACTATAATCAATACAACAGTGTATAATGTACCTTTAATTAACATGGGTAATCAAAAATTTGAAAAATGATACAGAAAATAGATATACCGGTAGTCTAAATTTTCTATAAATGAATTCAATGTTGCAAAAATAAAACCAGTTTTCAGAATTTCTAGAACGCTGTTCCACCTCATTCCGGCAAAAAAATCCCTGCACCTTAGTATACAATTTTCTGGGGCTTTGATCTCATCAGCTTGTACTCTACGCTTGGATCAGCTCATGTCACACATAAGAGGAAAACTGTTGCTGTTATCTGTGCACTTTTCTGCACAGGCAGTAATAACCTGCTGAGTGATGCCATATAAATGCCTAGACCAAGCTGGTTTCCGACCAGGAAGATCTACCTGTGAACAGGTTCTGGCTCTTTCAACGCACATCGAAAATGGATTCCAGAAGAACTTGAAGACAGGTGCTGTCTTCGTCGATCTTACAGCAACGTATGACACGGTCTGGCATCGTGGTCTCTTGGTGAAGATATCTAGATGCCTTCCCCCATGGGTGGCCAACATCATATAATTTCTTCTCCAGAATAGAAGGTTTCGTGTGCATTTGGGCGACAAAACAAGCAGGTGGAGGCGTCTATCAAACGGCCTTCCTCAAGGCTCTGTTCTGGCCCCCACGCTATTCAATATCTACATCAATGACCTTCCGAAAACTTCCTCAAGAAAATTCATCTACGCCGACGACATCTGTTGTGCAACCCAGGCTAAAAAGTTTGACAAGCTTGAGGAAACACTAACCAAAGACATGACACTTCTTTCTGACTATTGCAGAAAATGGCGAATAACCCCTAGCGCTGCAAAAACAGTATCATCTGTCTTCCATCTACAACACGCCTCGTCATTGCGTGAGCTCAATGTACAACTTGATGGTACAAGAATCCGACATGAAGCCCAGCCAGTTTATCTTGGCGTCACTCTTGACCGCACTCTGTCATTCCACGGGCATCTCATAAAACTGCGGTAAAGGTGGGTTCGAGGAACAACATCATTGCAAGACTGGCCGGCTCTACGTGGAGAGCAAACGCTTCTACACTAAGAACATCAGCACTGGCACTATGCTACTCTGCTGCAGAATACTGTGCCCCAGTATGGTGCCGAAGCCTCCACGCCCATTTGGTCGACTCTAAACTGAATTCCTCTATGAGGACAATCTCTGGAACCATCCATTCTACCCCGGTTCACTGGTTGCCAGTCCTTAGCAACATCGCCCCGCCAGCTATCCGTCGTGAAGCCGCAGCATCCAAGCTCACTGCCCACATTAATGCCCGACCAGATCTACCAATACACGCGGACATCTTTGACCATCCTGCTCAGCGTCTGACGTCTTGTCATCCAATCTGGTTTCCTGCGCCTATATTGCACTTCTCTGTTCCGGAATCATGGAAGCAGAGTTGGCAGTCTGCTGAGGTAAAGAGCAAACACCTCATCACAGACCCCTGCAAGCGCCAACCCGGCTTTGACCTAGTGCGCTATGATTGGGTCCACCTCAATCGCTATTTGTTCAATAGTGGAGCCATGGCCGGTGTGTCGCTATGCTTCACCGTTGGGGAGCCAGAGATGACCCGAATTGCCCTTGCAGCATCATATAGTCAATGACTGCCACCTGACCAGATTCGAAGGAGGACTCGAGACCCTGCATCAGGCTCAACCTCATGCCGTTGCATCAGGCTCAACCTCATGCCGTTGAATGGCTGAGAAAGAAAGGCATTCGCTAGAAGAAGAATGCCTAGAAGCAATATTAAGCAATATTACTGTACATTGCATATAAGAAAGAAAACTGTGCTAGAAAGATCTCTACTTGTGAGACTGGAGGCTCATGGATGTCAATCTGTAGTTTCTCCACAATTTGGTGAAAGTTTGAAGCATGAAAACAAATGGCATCCTTTACAATACGCTCTTCACTGGAACTACAAATAACAGAGCAACATATTATTCTATTTATTTTCACATCTTATTATATTATTGTGTATATTCTTTCTATATTATTGTGTGTGTATATATATAAGTATATATTTCTTAAATTATATATATATATATATATATATAAAATTATATATCTTAAATAACATTGCTGTGCTCTCAGTACTTTGTTCCTGAGGGATTTATGATAAAAATTATAGAGTATATGTAAATATATATGTTCATCTTCTTATAAAGTATAAATTTCAAATGTAACTCATTTATAACATCACTAGTGTTCTTCATAAATGCTGTTGGAATGCAATGAAGCCACTTTAGAAAATTTAGCAAAACTCAATTTGTATTAATTTAAGTATAATCAAGGATAACATTATAGATGTTTGCACAATGGGAATATTGGCATCTCGGTAAAGTTTCTTATTGAATGTGTACATTCAGAGTGAAAGTAGCAGGTTTGTCGATGACTATCACACTAAACTACTTTAGAGTAGCGGAAATGATAAAACTCTAAAGCATTTAGGAACATAAGAGCAATGAGATAAACATTTTAAAAGTCTCTTAATTAGTAAAAGATACTTCTTTAGAGTCATTATAATAAGGCACGTGAACATCTGCATGTGGTTATAAAAGACACCTAAATCATGTCCATGGCAGTCTATGGCTGAAAATCAATCAGTGTGAAAGTATATTGTCTCCAAATAAAGAGTGTATGGTGTATGTATTAGTATGCATAGAAATGTCCCCAGACGTATAAAGCAAGAAGGCAATACAGGAAAAGTATCTGTTGAGCAGAGTACTTGGGAACACATATTACAGAAGACATCATGATAAAAATAAGCAAGAATTGTAAATTGTAAATACTTTATTGTTTATTGTTGAATATGAAAAGAAGAATGTGAGCTATTAAAGCATACAAAATAATTAATAAATTTAAAATGTTATGAAAAAACATGAAAGAAATCTGCAAACAAAAATACCTACTTTAAATACATAACTTTGGCCAGTCTCAATGTAAGGCAGTGAAAGTTAAACAATCAAAAAGAGATGAACAGAATAGCAAATCAACATGAAAAAGTATTTCAACAAATTCTATGCACTGATAGCTCACGGACAGTCATCTTGATGCAAAGGCATGCTATTTCCTCTCCCTCCTCAATGCTACAACAGCTTGCTTACTAGAGCTTACCAGTTGGAGAAGACAATCATGCTAAGGATGGTAGAAGGCAAAAGAGGGAGAGATAGAATGAAAACAAGGACGTGGATGAAAAACATCACAGACTGGACCGAAGCAACTATTCCAGATGTCTACAGGAAAGCTCATGAGAGGACCTCATGAAGACAACTGGTTCATGATATCGCGCAGCATTGATGTGATGGAGGAGCATCATGATGATGATGATGATGTCCAAAAGGTTGCTAACCCCTTTTCTTCAAGGGCCATGTATTGCTAGGTCGGTGACCGTGGGTTTCCACTCTTCTGTGTTTCTGGTTTTCCTTATCAGTTTGATGTTGGCTTTAGCTCTTGTTGCTTCTCTTAGGCTGTCTGTATACTCTATTCATTGTCTTCCTCTTTTACCCTTTATTTTTCCTGTTATAGCAACTAAATCAGGGCACAGGTCAGAATTCATCAATCCTTTGCATCATTTTGGAACTTATAAATTATAGAACTCTTTCTTCTATTACCGTATTTTCGCGCATATAAGACGCACCCACATATAAGACACACCCGCGTATAAGACACCCACGTATAAGACGCGGGTTTTGATGATTTGCATTTAAAAAATGATGGATAAGACGCACCCATATATAAGACGCACCAAAATAGTCAAATACTGAGTCTCTATTCAAGTATCTGGTTAATAATTACAATCCTATCTCACCTGAATGTGGCTGCCCATAGAGAGCAAGAGATAGGAGAGAGGAGAGAGAAAGAAGGGAGGGTAGAAGAAATTGCCTTGAATTGGAAGGGGTTCCGTCAACTGTAATAATGTTAAAATAGACCTACATCAATAATTTAATCATCCAACACTAAATCTTTATTCAGTAATCTGACCAATTACAATCATCTTTCATATCTATGTTGCTGCCGGCTGAGAGACAGACAGACAGACAGAGGGAGAGATACAAACACAAACAGACAGAGACAGAGATAACCTTGAATTGAAAGGGCATCCCTTCACTGTTGTTGACCGTCAATAATGTCTATACACAAGTTGCTTAACTGTCTATTTAAAATGTTAAAATGTATTTATTACCTTTATCAGTCCGGGGATGAGGCCTGTGATATCAATGGATAATAATTCCCATGGCTCACCACATTTTTGTGTTAATAAGGGCCCTTGATGGGGCAAAGGTCTTCTCAAATAACGCCTGCATTTGTAACAATTTTTGACATACAATTCTATGGTTTTTGACCGACCTGTAAAATAAGCTCTAGATCTAAAGGCGCGTTTTGTTTTCTTTATACCCAGGTGACCTCCTGACGGAGAAGACTGGAGAACCTCGATTCTATTGTGGAATCTATTCAGAATTCTGATTACTCACAATCCTCATTCACTTAAATGTGACTGCCGGCAGAGAGAGTGAGACAGACAGACAGAGAGATACTGACAGACACAAAGATTGCCTTGAATTGGAAAGATTTCCCTCCACCAATTCTATTTGCATCTACTGAAGTCTTGGATTTATTTATTGATGATGACTTAGATGGCAGTTATTCATGTTCAAAAAAATTTAGATAAGACGCACCCGAGTATAAGACGCACCAAGGGGGCCAATTGTGTAAAAATTTGTATAAGCCGCGTCTTATATGCGCGAAAATACGGTATTACTTGTAAGTTGTAACTGTGTAAAATTACAATAAAAATATATCTATCATATTTCTGACAGTTGAAACATACTTCTGTCCACAGTGAACTGCTTTCAGAATTCCGACGGCTGCCGTTGTCACTCGATCGAGACCTTCGCCGACATGATCTGCGTGAGCTTTAGTTCGATCCTCTACAAGAACTTCTCTAGCTTCTGACATTCGAGGCAGATACTGAAGATTCCTCAACTCATTAATTCCTCTGCATGACGTATTACAACAAAAAAGAAACACAGGAATAAGCAAATGAACAATTAGTACAGTAAAGAATTAATTAATTAATTCACAAATGTCATTGGCATAAATCATGGAGGTACTCATTGAATAAAAAGGTTCACAAAATGCGAATGCATAAGTAAAGAAATGAATCTAAATTTATTTGTCAGCTAAATATGCACAGAAGACAAGAGAGATGTCCTTCTAAGTCTCCAGACAGCATTTCAAGGTCATAAGAAGACAATTTCCTTTTGCTTCAGTGTGTGTCCTATAGACTTCCATGCTACATCCACACAGAAGTGAGCTGAAATCTGGTATTAACATAGATCTAGATGTGGCCAGAAGTACTATGCTATTATATTCTCCTGGATAATTTATGTAATGCTATAGCATAGCTAGAGCCAAGTCAAGAGTGTTTTACAGAGGATGTTCATAAGAAATGTGGAATAAATGCATCTTGAGGGCAGACGCAAACGCCTCAAAGGATGTAGTCGAGGTCAATGAAGCAGGAAGCGCATTCCAGAGAAGAGGGTTGCCATGAGTCATGGATCTTTCCCCCAGCATCACCGTCTTAGACAGAGAAGGGACGTAAAGGAAAAGTCACTTGTTAGATTGCAGCTGTTTCCGACAGTCTGACGACGTCGGCCACTTTATAAAAGCAGACAGACACTCTGGACAGAAAGGATATTATGATTCTAATTTAGAGCGACCATCGACTGATGCCAAGTGCATTGATAAAATGGCTCTATAGAAGTTATCTAGTTAGTATAGAACCAAGATGACCCTTATGTTCGGCTGGTGTTAGAAATTGTGTATAGTTCAATGCACCAGCTGACCTGAACATATGTCTCAATGCAATCATTAAATATGCCAGAACTTAACAGCAGGAACATGGTGAGTGCAAGCCAGAGCAGGTGGGTGAGCATGGTGTGTGTGTGTGTGTGTGTGTGTGTGTCTGTGCATGCCTGTACGTAAACTTCCTTTAACAGTTCATCTACTAAATCAACAGAATTAACAATTGTGAGAAATACTGGAATCACCAAAATCCAAATAATTATTTAACAAAGTCTGGTCCATCAACAACTGAACAGCTTTGCATAGTACTTCTGAAAATAGTTATTTCACAAAAGTAACACCATTAGTCATATTGCCATGTTGCTCTAGGCTGGCTAAACTGATATAAAGAAATCAAATTAATTTATTTTTTGACGATATTCCCAACCTATTGGTAATCGTAGTTTCAAAAAGGTAAAGGTTTCCCACGCTCGATTTCAAGCATTGGGGCCGGCGCTGATCTCCAGTTTCTTTGGCATACAGCGACACTGGTGGCTTACGCCATTTATCTAGAGAATGCTGCCAATCATACATCTAGACCTATCTTTTACCTTCGAAGCTTAATGCTTCACATTTTCACCGCCCTCTAGTGAGTAAGACCGAGTCGACCTTAGGGGCTCCAGCAGGGCTAGGTGCTATTTCAGCAGAGTGCCTCCTCACCACACCATCAATCTGCCATCTTCCCACCCAATTGTACTTCTGCAAAGACCATAAGCATTTACAAAATATAATCGGAATGGTGGTAAGTACTTATGGTTATATGGGTACCGGTAATCATGGACAGGAAATATACAAAAATGATATGTGCAAATAAGCCATAAGATGAGTTGACAGAGCTAACCGTTTCTTGGTCAAAGGAGATTTTGGTAAATCGGCCGTAGGAACGACTTGTTCACCAGGCCTTGACCATAAAATTGGTCCATCGTTACTTTGATTCCTTTGAGTTCCTTTCAGACATGATAGCTCTCCCCAAGGCATCACAGCGTGAAGAAATGGATCCTCTTCTAACAAGTCCAGAAACTCTGGAAAATACCCACCAGCCTCTTCTGACTTTGTCCCGACGAGGCTGATCTGTAGCAGCGGACCACAGCGGTAAGTCCCGGCCATGTAGGTTGCATGTACCATGTCACGAAACGACGCCATGTTCGTCGTTTCCACATCCGACTTCCCCATGATCTGACGCTTGACGACCATTTCTGGATAATATTCAGCAAAATAATCAATGAAATCTGGCAGCCGGCGAGCACCTCCGTGAATTATGCCCATGACATGAGATGGTATTCCTTCCTGTTCCTCGTAGAACACTTCATCCATATACAACCCAACAAAGTCCTTCAACTCTTCCGAAGATAGTCTCGACAGTTCATCCTGGTAACTGTGCACTACGCTGGCGCCACCATTGGCCGATTCCTCGATGAACATCAATTGACTGAATTTCGATTTTCCATCTGGTTGAGACCTTAGCTTACGCCAATGATCAAACTCTGCTTTATAAACCCCATTGGTATCGGCTTCTTTGGTTCTTGTTGAGTCGATTTTCTTGGCATTGTGCTTTTGCGGGCTGTTCGTCTGTTTCTTGTGTTTGGATAAACTTGCAACATGGTCGTGGACCTTTCTGACTTTAGCGCACTGCTTGGCATGCAAGTCAGATTCATCAAAACTCAGCTTTCGCTTTGTTTGTCCAACATCAACATGACTTTTCTCAGATTGCCTGCTTTTATGCAAAACCGAAGAAGACTTATCATGCGACCTGTTGATCGATGAACTATTAGAACCAGACTTTAAAATATTTGATGAATTATGGGATTTCTTCATCACGTCCAAATTAGGCGTTTGTTTTTCTGCAATCGCAGCCTTAGATTCTTTTGACTGTGACTGCAACAACAGCTTCTGCTTATCACTGATGCAGAGCTTTTTGCCATCATGGCTATTAGAATGCTTGGTAGCACTGGAGCTTTCACTATGCGACTTTTTATGCATTGCGCTGCCAGAAGACGACCCGAAATCAGCAGCACTTTCAACTTTACGTCCTCCGGACTTATCCTTGCTGCAAGAATCGGAAGAGTTTCGAATGCTCTTTCCCTCGGGCGTGGTCTTGTGGTGGGCATCAGAAGATTTTCTAACACCGTGGCCTTGCGATCTGTCCTTGCTGTGATGCTCCGAAGATTTCTGGACGTTTTGATTGGACGTCTTCTCGTGGCTGCCGGCTACGGAGGATCCCGCAACCGAACGGCCTCCGGTCTTTTCTTTTCCGTGAGCATCGAAAGGCAACTGTGTGTCAGGCTCCTTTGACTTCTCTTTGCTGTTGTGATTAGAGTGATGATGGTGATGGTGATGATTGCGGTGCTGGTGGTGATGATGGTTAGTATGATGGCTGGAGGTTGATGAAGCTGATTGGTCGTGTCTATCTCCCTCTGAGTGCTTGTGATCCGAGTGCTTGTGTCTATGAGAATGGTGCGACTGCTGCTGCTGGTGGTGATTTTTGCTAGTATGAGACGAATCAGTCTTTGAGACGGCGCCTGTTTCCGGTTTCTTCGTACGACTACCATCTGACAATTTCACCTTTTCATTTCCTGTTTTATTAGAAGATGACAGAGGTCGCTCCTTCTTGGCTGAGGAGGAGGAGGAGTTTGGAGTGTAAGTGGAACTCTTTCTATCCTTTGCATGTTCTGAATATTTTACATCCTGTCCTGTGTGTTTATTGGCATTGGGCTTAAGATTTACACAATCAGCGCAAGACTTTCCCACATCACAAGAACACAAATTCCTTACACTGGGTTTCACGTTTTTTTCCACATCAAAATCTTTAAATTCGGGTGATTTATCTAAGCCATGATGCTTAGTTCCTGTGCCTTGACCCAACTCCAAAAGATGGTCACAATGTTCAACTCTCTTTGACTGCTTCTCGTCATTCGCTAGAAATTCAGCGTCAGTTGATATAAAATTATCAGCATTCAGTACGACGTCTGAATCCACTGAACAAAGAGTTAACGGAGATTTCAGAATTCTTTTTGCAGAATCAATCCATGCCTGTTTCATAGAAGTGCCAAGTTCTGCTTCAGACTGTGTTGCTAAAGGACAAGTGATGCTGTCTTCATTATCACATAAGCCCATGTCACTGGTTTTGTGTTCTCTGATAACCGGCTGTTCCATCAAAGGTGTTGACACGCCATTAGACGCGTTGGAAGTTGAGAATTCCATATCCACATTTACTGGTAGCGATGTATTGCAATCTGCTGAGGATTTCATCTGAGAACTTGCAAAGGCATTCAATGCTACATCAGCATTTGAAGACTCAACAATAAGATGTGAATGGCCAACTTCTGTGATGCCGGAAAGGTTTTCTACGTCATTCTTAACTTCCATTCTGACTATTTTATTAGAATTGTCTCCTGTAATTAAAAAAATGCCAATTTTCACAATATAAACATTAACTTGAAATCTGTTGAATTAAATTTTCCAATTTCTTTAAACTTTAAATAATGGCTTACACTTTTCATTAATATTCTCACACAAATATTCAAACTTGCATGATGCTGACTATTAGAATGACATCTGATTATTCAGTCTCCACATGCACTGGAGTTTTGCAAACTCATCACACTGTTTTTAAATGCTGGCTTTAAATCCAAATGTGAATAAATTACATGATTTCTTACAAGCAACTTTTATTAACTACAAAATAAAAATGATTGCTGAGGAAACTGAATTTGCTATGAAGCTGAATCAAGACTTAATCAGTAACTGAATTTCAATCAGTATTAACTATAAATGCATAGACTTTGAATTGAATGATCATTCAATGCTTAAAGCAATTCCTCTGGCACACCCTTGAAATACACTAAGCAATTACAAACGTATGGAAACCTCACAATGTCACCATGAGATTGTGATCTCAGAGGATGGTTGACAAAAGTATGAAGGGTTATGACTCAAGGCTAGCAAGATTTCCTCAGTTTCCAATGTATGTGCATATCCACTGGCAGAGGGCATTAAACATTGGTACATATCCGATATATCCCTATATATATTGCTTTTTACTTCTTCGTCAATGAAGAAACCAAGATCAGAATCAGGATCGACAGTGATGTGAGTTAATACCACAATCAAACATAAAAACTCCAGATGTGTGGCCACATCAGTCGCACGGAAAAGATAATTCTGAACACGTTAATGAAGGGAACACGCCCTCAGGGAAAGCCCAGAAGACGATGGTTTGACGAAATCAGGGAGTGGACGGGATAAAATCTTGGCAAGGCGATTCATGCGGCATAAGACCGTGAAAACGGGAAAAGGTTCGGCAAGCTGCTGGCCTCGACAGGTCCTGAGCCTCCTCTGAGGGGACTCTGAGCTGATGATGATGGTGATGACGACGATGATGAAGATATATCCAACTACTGCACTTGTCCCACTGACTACTGCAGTAAATGACATTGTAACATGCGCCAGAATTTATTAACCTTGGCCGCAAACAAAAACAGTTGAAAGAATTTTGGCCCACGATGTCAAAAGTTTGCGGGTCGTCGGTCCAACCGTAGGACCTACCCCTAAGATACCTAGCGTAATAGAATAGAACTCGTACACTTTCCAGCCCGATGTTGCTTTAGCGCTTCGCTAAAGAATTGCGATTATTTTGCGCAATTATTGCCTAAAGGCGTCGACATTATTTTTAAATTTTTCCTTTTATTTATTATTTATTTATTTATACGCGACAAGCTTCATCGACCGCAATGCCCGGATGCTTATTAGGAGGCCATTCCAGATAAATCTCTCTACAGAGAAACTCGTTCCTACAGGTCATGTGAATGATGTGAATGTGATTATGTGATATAATTTATTGTTCAGATAGCCAGTGGCCCATTGCCCATTTCTCAGCGTTGCATACAGGCTGGATAGAGGAAATTCTCCCCAAGTCGTGGATTCTCCTCCTCAAAAAATTTGCATGCAAGTGCGCAATGCCATTATTTGAATCTCATAAAATTCGCGTCTGACCGCGGCTAAAACAGGGTTGGGCTAACTTTTTCTTTAAAGGGTCGCATGTATAAGGCCTTTTCGGTATACACTAGGCAGTCCGCACTTATAAAAAGCCAACAAGTTAATAATTAAGATTCTGACACACATCATAAATCTTATTAATGAAACGAATATGATATCAGAGGATGTCCATTAATTACGGAAAGAAAATAGTAAGTGAGTAAAATCTCGTGGATTTATATAGCGCCTTCGTACGCATAACATCAGCTGCTTATTCGTAGGCGCTCAGCCTTTCTTAAAATAGCCATAGGAAAGGTATAAGATCAGCCAGGCAATATAGTCAATATCCGAAAGGGCAGTGAAGCTATAGCTCTATAGAGAAGTTTACGTCAACAATTTCATTTTTTTAAATAATCCAAAATTAGGAAATTTCACGGAATATTATTTATTGCCTGACGAGCAAAAGCGGTCATCACCACTACATTATGACACGATGCAGAAAGAGAGAGAGAAGGATCTCAACATTGCAAAATAATAACCTTCTAAGCTTTTTAGGATAACCCGTCACTGATCTGGGGTAGGGTAAAAGTTTTCGACATAATTATAGAAAGTCACTGACAGTTTGACAGTTGTTGACAAATGTGAGGGGGTCACAAATTATCCAAAGATTGTTGACGTAATTAAATTAATGGACAGTCCTTGCATATTTGTTGCTCAAATATAAAATATCTAACCACGTCCAAGCGTCTAGAGTACTCTAGACTCCCTGGCTTAGCCCGAAGTCTTACGAACTCTTCCAGTGGAGCCGTGACAGGTTTTAGGCGTTCATTTATCTTGGAATGGCCTATGATCACTGATCAGTGAGAAGATGATTTTCTAATGCAGAGCAATGGCTTCGGCGTTCGATGATCGCATAATGATGAACTACTACGCCTCTCTTAGTTAATTTCTCGTCATTATTATCATTTACTTCTTAAAATCGGGCGTCAATTGCGATGGATCCGTACGCCAGGCTGCGGGACCTGGAGGAGGAGATCGAGCGTCTGAAGTCCGAGTTGGAGAGGAGCTGTCAGGAGAAGATCCAGGCGGCCGAGTGCGGTCTGGTCGTCCTCGAAGAGAAGCAGCAGCTGCAGCAGCAGTGCGAGGACTTAGAGGCCCTGTACGAAACGACCAGACAGGACCTCGAATGCGCCAAAGAGGTCCGTAAAATTAAGCCAGTATTTTCTATGTGCTACATATACGACAAAATGTCAAATAAATTTGCGTAAGAAATCTCGTTGGATGGTAGCGTTTTGTGGTCTATTAAACTGTGGCATTTGTGTTATTATTTATTGCTGCAGTGCGGTATTTGTATGGGAAGGGGTGATATCTGATCGCTGCTTACTGACTTTGCTCCACTGGTCCACTCTATACATAGCAAGGGAAGTTTAACCACTCTATACATAGCAAGGGGGAGTTTCACGCTCTCACTAACTTATTTAACTAACTTATTTACCATAATGAAACAATTAAAAATTCTGTCCACCACTGGATTGATTCTTCTTTCCCCTACTGATATGACTATCAAATACCATGCTGGCATGGGAATTAGAATATGCTGGTTAAGACTCGGAAGTAAAATTTTCACATTGTAATGTTGATGTGACTTTTGAAATCTCAGTTGTACTTTGTTTGATTTTGCTGAATTGAATTTCTCTTTTGTCAATTTATTGTAGAACCACAGTCAAATATTCACAGATGGTAATTTTAGATCTTTTAGGTAGTAATAGTGATTGTTGATGTTGTTTTTTGCCTTATTTTTTGTTGTGTTGATTGTATTTTGGGTGACTGACAGCAATATCAATCATTGCTATTTCTTTCAGGCATTAAATCAAACTCAGAAGACCCATAGACGTGTCAATGAGATCGGCATTCACCAAGAGGAGAGTCTTCTGCTGGAAACAGCATCAAGAGAGGCAGAGCTACTTCGAAATATCAGTAGCCTTGAGTTGGAGCTACGAAATGCGAGACTCTCTGTCGAACAGCTACACACTGATTGTGAGAGATCGAACAATGCACTGGCAGACATGGGGTTGACTACAGAACAGCTTGAAATTCAGAACAAACAGATGAAGAAAGATCTGAAGGAATTGAAGTTTCGCGAGGCGCGAAACATGTCGGATTATTCTGAATTGGAAGACGAGAATATTAACCTGCAGAAACAGTTGCTGCAGTTGAAGCAGACACAAGTTGACTACGAAGCAACTAAGCATGAAAATAAGCGGCTGAAGGAATATGTTGAGGAACTCAACATGGAAATAGACGAGGTTGGCAAATTGAAGAAGATCGTTGAAAAGAATCTAGAAGAGGCGTTAAACCTCCTTCAGCAAGAACGAGAACAGAAGCATTCTCTCAAGAAGGAACTTGATCAACGCATATCATCTGAGTCAATGTACAACCTCCAAACCCTAGCAAACCTTAGACTTGGTGATCTGAAGACAGATAACTATCGAAACGATTTCAACAATCATGACGAATATGATGGTCATGCTAACAAGCAGGTAGAAGTGGATAATGAGAAGTCGACTGAACTGACCAAAGCATCACAGCAGAGCATTGTGGGAGACTTGTTTTCAGAAATTCACGTGAACGAGTTAAGAAAACTGGAGCAGATACTGGAGCACACCGAACTGGAAAAGGCCAATCTTCAGGCAAAGCTGGCTGAATATCAGAGGATGCTGGACTCAAACGAGTCGCAGATGGCCGGGCAGAGCGAGCAGATCCTGCAGATGAAGGCTCATCTCTCGGCGATGACGTCTGTCATGACGAACTCGACGAGTGAATTTGTGGATGCTGATGAATCGGAGGATGCAGATGATGCTGCTGTAAAGAAGCAGAAGCAGCAGGAGCTTTGCTACAAGGCAGCACTTGACCAGATTGGTGAGTTGCAGGAACGCATCAGCCAACTGGAGAAGGCGGAAGAAGAAGCACGCGTAGGCAGAAGGAACGAGGAGGACCTAAAGAATGAAATTTCCAACTTGCAGACCAAGATGGCCGATTATCAGGCAGCTATGAAAGATATGGAAAATGATTTGAAGCTTTGGTCGCAGTTGGCTGGAGAGTCACAGGGAAGTCTGAACGCAACACAGGACGATTTGGTCCAGGTGACGGAAAACCTGGCACAGCTTTATCACCTGGTCTGTGAGGTCAATGGTGAGACGCCAGATCGGGTCATGTTGGATCACGTTCAGGGTCGACGCGTCAAAAGGGTCGAGAGCCCCAATGCAAACGAAAACCAGGTTCTTTCTATCGGGGAAGAGTTGAATAACGCCATTCGAAATGAAGAGCTCGGCATTGGTAAAGATGACAAGCAATTCATCGATTCTAAAGGCGATCCGATTGCTTGTGTGAAACTGGTGGAGACGATAAACGATCAGATCAAGTACTTGCGACATGCGGTGGAGAGATCGATCGAAATCAATCGACAGAAGCAGAAGAACGGCGCAGGGCTCGGCGAAGACTCCGGCGAGCTGCAGGAGCAGATCATCAAACTCAAGGCGATGTTGTCGACGAAACGCGAGCAGGTCGCGACGCTCCGCAGCGTCCTCAAGGCCAACAAGGCCACCGCGGAAATGGCTCTTTCGACCTTGAAGCAGAAGTACGAGAGCGAGAAGGTCATCGTCACGGAAACGATGCAGAGACTGCGCAATGAGCTGAAGTCGCTGAAAGAGGAGGCGGTGACATTTCAGTCGATGCGGCGAATGTTTGCGCAGAGGTGCGATTTATACGCCACGCAGTTGGAAGAACAGCGGCGCCAGTTGGAAGCAGCAGAAGATTTAAAAGAAGACGCTTAATACGCTGCCGTATGGCAATTCAGCAGAAGTTGGCGCTGACGCAGAAGCTTGAAGATGTTGAATTTGACCGAGAGCGAAAGAATCTTCGCCAGCGACCGGCACCCAAAGGCAAGAATGGCAAAGTAAGTGATAACGGTAATATCATTAACAGTAATTCGAGATGATCGGCTACTAACCACCTTGGAATTGTGCATGGAATGCAATCGCTGAATTGGAGAGTGGAGTTCTACTTGTTCCTGAACTTGCATGCATATGCTTACTAACTGTTCAGTTATACCTAACAACAATGACCACCTATGCATTTCAAGATTTCTTTGCTATTTACCTGCATTTTTGTTTGTAAAGGGTTTTGACGCAGGTCTAACTTTTCTGAGTGGTTGAACATTTTTAGCATTTCTTTGAATGAAATGATTCTTGTATTTAAAGTAATCTCTCCATCATGTTGGTAAGGTTTTATATATTGAATTGAATTATTGTAGTAAAAGTCATGACATTAATGTTGTTTATCTATGACATTCATTTCTTTAAAATGTATTTGATATTTGATTTTGTCATGTGTTCTTAAGTGTAAGTTTAGCATAGAGAGTTCTCTCAATTTCATTGTTTAGAAGTTTTGGTCAAGTCTAAATTGTGAAATCAGAATAAATTTATTTTATTTTGAATGTCAGCTCTCATGAGCTGTAAATTTTTACAATACTTTTACTGTTCTTTGTAAATTTTTAGCTTTTTGGGATATTTTTTACTTTAACAGATTGGTTATAACTTATAAGTGACTATTTACATACCAATCAAGTGGATTTTCTTCTTTCTCATCATTGTTGAGTAGCATTCTAGTTTTTAAAATATACTCAATTATTTATTATGTTGTTTGTTAATGTAATGTGAAGTAACGATATTTTTATAATTAATCAAACTATGCTGGTTATTTAATTACTGTTTTAATATTAATGTTGTAACTGCTGTGTGACCACTGCTTTTGTCTTAGAGTGCACCACTTGGTATAGTTAAAATCACTGGATTGACAAAAAGAAGGCGATTACTTAATTAATGAACAATGAGTCACTACTGAGGTACTCAACTTCTAATAAGTTGTGCTTTAAGTGTCATATCTTTTTATCCTTTAATAACTTTAGGTGGTTAGTGATTTGTCAGTTCGATGGAAGAATATTTTAGCTAACAATTTTCAGAACTAGTCATTTATTTGGAGCTGGATTTGTTTATATTTGCAAGTGGTTTGGAAGGCAACATTGATATACATACCCATCAGTTCCTGAGTAGAATGAAAGGCAGTTTTTTTGGGTAAGATGTTTTTTGAAACTGCTGTGAGTGGATGTGACTAGATTTTTTTCTTCACAGTTGTATTCTCTTTTATTGTTGAGCTGTTTTCTTTTGCCTATGTGCTTGGCATGCTGTTACATTTCGTGGCTGCCATTAAAAGGAATCAGTGAATTTGCTACATTTCAAGTTGATCTGCTTGGTTTGTGCTTCTTATATCATTCATGATAGTCGATTATTTATGGACCGCTTGATATCTGTAACAATGAACAATCAATTGTGCTTAACCAAGAGTGTTTTTCTGCATCAGTGTTCTTAATAAATGTTTCATTTGTGTTGAGCTGCTTGTTGTGCTTATAATAATTAATACGACAGTTACAGCTGCTGTGGTCTGTTAGTTGTTTGGTCGTCATTTCCCCAATGATATCTGAGAACTTCTACTGCCTCTAACGGTGATCTGCTCCCTGCAGTCATTTATTTTTACTAGACCACTAACGGAATGGAAATGGTAAAAGAAAGCGCTCTCAGTTTTTTCTCAAATATTTTATGCAAATTAGCAGCTGTTGGGGGAAAAAACTGGAAAAGTTTTCTGTTTCCTCTTCATCCATTTTATTATCACAGGAGACAAAATGCACAGCACAGAATAGCACAGAAGACTAAGCATAATCATTAAGAAGGACTATACTGTTCTTCAGAAGGTGAGTACTTTCAAGTGATCTTAATATTTACGTTTTAAGACAGGCCTGATGAATGGCTTTGCACACTCGATATCTAGTCTGCATACATCTGTGGGGTTGTGCCATATGCTGCATAAACAAGTTGCATGTAGGTAGGCATTTGTTCTGTTGCAGAATTCCTAGAGGTGAGTATATTCCTAGGAATGCTGACCATCCATTACCTTATCATTGGCCTTGCACACGGATAGCAAATCAATGGCTGACTAGTAGTGAATATAGTCCTCACAGAGCATTTCTTTAATGTTGATTTGGATGAGAAACTTCTCTCTGATTCACTCCTATGCACCGAGACATTGATTTTACTCGTAAGTGAAAGCCAAAACTTGGCCCAAAAGTTTGACACTGTCGCCTGAATAAAAGTACAATACTGTATTTGCAAGAAAAAGGTAATAAATCAAAATGATTTTATACTAAGAGGCAACTTTAAAATTAAATCTTTTTTGTGTTTTAAAATTCAGAATTACTTCCTTGTCTGTTTGGTCTTCTATTAAACCGAGTATTTTAAATGTAGTTTTAAAATGCATATGTTCCAGTTGTCTTTATTTGGCTGTCTTGCTGCTTTGTACTTTGGCTAATCTATGGAATTCATCTGTCATTTGCTGTTGTATATAGAGTACCTTATATTGAAAAATGGAGCTATAAATATGCACTATTATTATTATTTGTTGTTGTTGTTGTTGTTGTTGTAGTAGCAGGGACGTCATTGGCGGGGCGGGGGGCAGGGAAAGGCTTTGCCCCTGATTTTTAGGGAACAAATTTGTCATGAATTTTTGTTTTTAAATTCATTGTGTTCCCAATTATTTTTATAATTTTATTACAATCACTGGTGTGTACTATGTAGTATCATATGTAGCATGTGCTATGGACAAAACCAATTTGCATACTGCATAGGTATTTTTAAAAACACTGCCTGCCTTGCAGTCGAAAGTTTTGCCCTCCTCCTGGAAAACAATTAAATGACGGATTGATGGCCCGTAGTAGTAGTAATAGTAGTTGTAGTAGTTGTAGTAGTAGTAGTAGTAGTAGTAGTAGTAGTAGTAGTAGTACTGTAGTAGTAGTAGTGGTGGTGGTGGTGGTGGTGGTGGAAGTAGTCTACAGTAGTAGTAGCAGCAGTAGTAGTAATTGTAATAGTAGTAGTAGTAGTAGTAGTAGTAGTAGTAGTAGTAGTAGTAGTAGTAGCAGCAGCAGCAGCAGCAGCAGCTGGAGGAATAGTTTCATGGAATAGTTTCATTAAAGGGTTCTTGAATAGTATTTGAACACTTAAAGCACTGCGGCAACAGAATCTCTGGTAAAGATATCATCATCATCATCATCATCATCATCATCATCATCATCATCATCATCATCATCATCACTATCATTAGCCCTATCATCATTACCATATTATTCATTATTACTAAAGTTATTATTTATATTATTATAATAACAAAATATTAGGGAAATGATTATGCTGAAAATTTATATATCTTTATGCACTTACTTATAGGAATTATGCTCTGTTCCTGTTAGTGATAAAGCAATATTTGATGTATAGTAAAATGAAAGTCTTCAGCAAACCATCTCTTTAAAATATCCTTGCATTTTTTGGCTTTGTGTCCAACCCTATGCACTGAGGGGGAAAGGGGTTGGATTTAGATTTTGTGTGTTAATGGTGTGCGCAACAGGGGATGGGAGTTGAAAATATCCATGAGTTCTTACGGAGAGTCAACAATTAGAAAAATAAGGGAAGGCTAAGAGGAAATGTTTTTGCCTATCTACTTTGAAAGTCCTTCATTTATTAAAATCTGAATAGCTGCTTTATGAATGAATGACATTGGAATGGGAAAAATTACTGAATATCAAATGACATACATATAACAATTCTTAACTAATTTTTTATGAGTCTAGCATTCTGTATTTTGCTTTGCAGTAAGATCGCATCAAATATGACGAGTTGCAGAACAGAATACAAAGTTTCAGCACATCCAGCTCTATGGTGAATAGCGCCGTTTGATTTGTCAAGCTGACTTTAACGGATAATCTTAGCTTTTGTGTTTGCTTAATGCCATCGTCAAGTCTGCAGAAAGATATAGGATTTGTTTGATTCATTTCCGGACTTATACATTGCTGTGTGATATTATTATTATTATTAGGAATTGTATATTTCTGTGTGCATTGTAAATACATGTTCTAACTATTAAATTTTGTCTTGGTTGATGTGAAGCTTGGGTCTACAAGATTCTTCATTATCCAATTGAGAAAATAATTATGTTTGCTGTCCAGATTTATCTGTTTGCGCTAAAGAGTTCAACCCAGTGTATAATTAAAATTTTTGGGCTTTTAAAACACTTCAAATCTTTATACATACAGCTGCAGCAAATTGGCAATTGCTCTGCAGAAGGTGCTGAGTAGCTGGTAAGCAGCACAACAGTAGCTGCTTATTCTTAGGCACTCAGCCTTTCTTGAAATAGCTATGGGAAAGGTATATGATCAGCCAAGCAAATTGAAGGAATAGTCAACATCCAAAGGGCAGTGATGGTTGGGTTGTTACAGCTATGGAGGAAATGATTTTAGAAAAAGTAAGGAGTTAAGCTTAGACCTGAAGACTTGAGGAGATAATGCGGGAATTATAGGAAAAGAGGATTCAGATTTTATTGCTTGAAAGTATCCAAGTCTGCAGAGGGGAGCAGGGATTGAGTTCCAGATTTCTGGTGCAGCGTATGAGAAGGCACGGTTGCAAATTTTCAGGAATGAAGAAAGAGTGGTAATAAACATTGGAGGGAAAATGATACAAGTCATAGGGGCAGATGATCAAGCGATGCTAACAGGGAGTAAAAGAGAACTACAAAGAATAATGGACAAACTAAATACAATATCAAAAGAATATGGCATGAAAATAAACACTCTAAAACAAAAATCATGGTAATTACAAAGAGCAAAAATCCATCTAGATTCACCATAACGGTTGATGGAACAGCACTGGAACAGGTTACACAATTCTGCTACCTTGGGAGCCTAATAACAGAAGAGTCCAGATGCCAGGTGGAGATAAAGAGAAGAAGAGCGATGGGAAAACGAGTCTTTTTGGACAGAGGAGAACTGGTAGGAGGATGGCTAAATAGAGAACTAAAGAAGAGTGATAGGCCTAAAAACATTGTTTTCGAGTGTCACTTTATATGCCTCAAAAACCTGGACTCTCCAGAAGAAGGGCATACAAAAGCTGGAAGCATTTGAAATGTGGACGGGTTGAGAACCGCTGAGTTAACTAATTAGTTACTAACTAACTAAAAGTTTAACTAATTTTTTAGTTATCTTCATAGTTTAATTAAGTAGAAATAGTTGAGTTAAAATGATAGTTTAACTGAAAAATTTTTGTTAATAACTAAATAGTTTAACTAAAACTTTGTAGTTGGTGTCGCGAACTCTCAATAACAGTCCCTTTTCGATCTATTCATTTTTGGGTCATTTTTTTCCAAACAAACTTGACAGGCTTGTGTTCCTGCAGTCTAGAGTCTCTAGAGCAAGACTTAAATATCAATTAGAGTATTATTAGACAATTAATAAATTCAATGGTTCATTGACTGATACGTTCATGTTGCGAGCATCGTCTGTTTTCATGAAAATGTGCACATACGTTGACACACCGGATACCTAGGAAATAGTTGTAAAATTAGTTGCAAAAAGTTTAACTATATTTTTTTAGTTTAGTTAACTATTTTAGAAAGTTAGTTTGCAACTAAAAATTTAACTACTTATTTCTAGTTAGCAACTACCTGTAAAGGCTTAACTACTTATTTCTAGTTAAAATTTGGTTATAGCTTAACTAATATTCTTTAGTTGCTCATCACTGAAAGTAACTTGGCCGATTACGGAGGCTGTTGGCCATCGAGGGATCAGTGCTTGCCTACCTGCAAATTTGACTGATTGATCCTGTAAACAAAGTCCATGTGATTAACTGTTGCGTGATTAACTGTCACGTGATTAAATGTCACCAAACCCTCTCCAGCAAAACCCTGTAATTGAAATTAAATGAAAATTTTATCTTAAGGAGCGGAATAAATAAGCTGATGCAACACCATCGACTGATACCTACAATCGATTGATACCTCCCATCGATTGCTACCTTTGGTATTAGAACGTGCTATAGAAAGTTTTTTTAGACAAAATATAGCGCTACATAAACCGCTGAGGAAGCCCGTTAGCCCGACTCAAAGTTTTTCATAGGGGGCCCGACTGCCCGAGCAATTTCTTTACCTCTTTGTGAGGAGTGGACGCCGTCACGACTTACGGTAACTGAAAGCCGATTAGCCGAAACGAGTCAATCGACAGTTGTTGAGTTTCCACATTTACATGTAATTTTTTTTATATAAAATAACTTCATTCTTGTATTCGAGTTCAGTTTACTAAAAAAATTAATAGCCAAAAGTATTAAACATATACCGTAACGTGACAGTAACCGTGATATCTTCTCCAGGATCCGTTTTCGTATCTGGGAGCAAGGACTGAGAGTCAATGTCAATGTCATTTACCAGGAATCTATTTAAGGTTATCTTTACTTTCATCATCATTCCGCCTGTTTTATGGAGTACTTCATCATTAGTTCTTTTTGCTAAGTATGTGATGTGTAGTATTTTTTTCGAAGGCATTTAATTTTAAAAGCTTTTATTCTCTTAATCGTTCAGCGTCCATGCCTCGCACTCGGTTCCGCGACAATTCGTCTAAAGACTTTTAGTCTTGTGCAGAATGCGCCCGGTGATTTTATTAACATATACGATACAGTGTCGCTATCAATATGCACCACTTAAAATCCATAATCAAATGAGAAATATGAGAAAATCGAATTTTTGTATAGAGATATTTTAGAATGAAAGTAGGCCTTCAATCAGGCAGTTCGGACCGAAAATAAGCTTTCAACGGTAAAACCGAAGATTAGGCAAACAAGAACTGGCAGAGAGGAACACCACCGAAAGTAGTCCGATCGGTCCATGGATATCTGAATTGATGGCAGTCGTTATTCGCACACGGTGTGCGCCAAACGTAAAAAATATTATTCGCACACGGTGTGCGCCTCACGTAAGAAATATTATTCGCACACGGTGTGCAACTGACCTAATAATAATAATTCTGCACTTCTATAGCATCATTTCTAATACCCAAGGGTATCAATCGATGGTATTCCAAATCCATCAGCAAAAGACCTAATAATTATAATTCATACACGGTGTAAGTAGTCACCTAATAATTTATAAATATGATTTGCCCACGTGCGTGTGTTTACTGACCTAATAATTTGTTATTATCACAGAGTGTGCGAGTCACCTACTGACACCTAGCAATGAATGCTATTGGCAAATGACTTAGTTTCTAGCCGTCTTGATCATTGCAACTCTTCTCTATGGCATCTCTAAATCCAACCTTGCTAAATTCCAACGAGTAAAAAAATTCACTGGCTCGGGTAGTTTCAAAACCCCAAAACATGAGCTTTCCACTTTTAAAAGTAAATCTATTATAATTAGTAAACTTCTATAGCGCCATTTTAGTAATTTAATTGGCATTAGTGTATGGTCGCCCAACGAGAATTGCAATTCCCTATTGTCAAATCCAAATGTCAATGAATTTTCCTGTCCCTGTTATGGCGAATAGGCAATAGAGAGCAGGCACGCACTGGCGTCGCCAGAAATTTTAGGTAGGGGGGGGTAAAAAGGGGTGTGGCAACTGGTTGGCATGTAAAGTTTCTTACACCCACCCCACACACGTGCCCTCATCGGATTTGCGTGAATCTGGTAGGTGTTCTGGGTCAGATTGGGGGTTGCCCCATCTCCCCGTGGCACGTTATTACAATTCTTGATAGCATTGTCTTAGAGACTCAATGGAGTGGACCAATGCTGGCAGCGAGTTTCATTTTCTTGGGTCAGCCAGGTGTTTTATCCAGACCCTGGCCTTTGGAGGGAAAATTGACTTGGTTGGAGGGAAGAGACACAGTTCAATGCAAAAATTGTGTCGATGCTGAAATGTTTTCTTTCGGGGAGGGATTTTGAGTGCGTGTACCTATTTATGAAAAATACTTGGCCCATGATAATAACATGTCACCCTCAAAGCCTCTCCCCACTTGACAAATTCTGAAATCCTGGAGCCGCCACTGGGGTTTTCTTATGCAAAACACAAACAGGGGCGTAGCGTGACCTTTGAGGCCCGGGGCATCTTCGGATCGGGCCCCTTGAGAAAACCCAAAAATTTTGACGAGCAAAAAGGTCGTAAGCTCGCTGGGCCCTCACTTTTCATCAAAAAATCCCTGGCGAGCAAATAAACTTTCCCTTGGTCAGGGGTGACCCAGGGGTAGTGTATTCGAGGGTGAAACAATGTAAGATCTAAAAAAAATTTTCAATTGTGTATTTTTAACATTGAAAATAGGGGTGGTCATGTAAAGAATCTCACAATTAAGTGACAACAACATGTAACTTATGCCAAAAATTGTAACTTATGCAAAGAATCTCACAAGTGACAAGGAAATGTAACTTATGCAATAAAAGTCTCACAAATGACAACATGTAACTTATGCAGATAAACTCACAAGTGACCCCAAATTGTAACTCATGCAAAGAATCTCACAACTGACAACAACATGTAACTTATGCCAAAAATTGTAACTTATGCAAAGAATCTTACAAGTGACAAGGAAATGTAACTTATGCAATAAAAGTCTCACAAATGACAACATGTAACTTATGCAGATAAACTCACAAGTGACCTCAAATTGTAACTCATGCAAAGAATCTCACAACTGACAACAACATGTAACTTATGCCAAAAATTGTAACTTATGCAGAGAATCTCACAAGTGACAAGGAAATGTAACTTATGCAATAAAAGTCTCACAAATGACAACATGTAACTCATGCAGAGAAACTCACAAGTGACAAGGAAATGTAACTTATGCAATAAAAGTCTCACAAATGACAACATGTAACTTATGCAGATAAACTCACAAGTGACCCCAAATTGTAACTCATGCAAAGAATCTCACAACTGACAACAACATGTAACTTATGCCAAAAATTGTAACTTATGCAAAGAATCTCACAAGTGACAAGGAAATGTAACTTATGCAATAAAAGTCTCACAAATGACAACATGTAACTCATGCAGAGAAACTCACAAGTGACCCCAAATTGTAACTCATGCAAAGAATCTCACAACTGACAACATGTAACTTATGCAGAGAAGCTAACTCATGCAAAGAATCCCTACAGCGTCAATAGTCCACTACTAGTACTTTCAATCAATGCGGATCATGAGGCAACGGTTGGCATCAAACACTTTGGCAGAACCAATCACCGGTTGGTACAGTTGACCTATTCAAGTCAACACAAGACCTGCAAACCACAATCAGAACAGTGGTAAAATGCAGTGGCGGTTTTACCATGGGGATGACTGGGGATGCGTCCCCCCACCGGACCCAAATGGCATTTTTTCGGACCCAAGTGACATTTTTTCAGACCAAAATTACCTTTCTGACCAAAATTACCTTTTTTCTGACCAAAATTACATTTTTCGGATAAAAATTAAATTTTTTCTGACAAAAATTACATTTTTCGGATAAAAATTAAATTTTTTCTGACCAAAATTAATTTCTTTGGGAATCATCCCCCCCACCAAGAATTCTTGGAACCGCCACTGGTCAAATGCAAATTAATAGCATGCTTCCTGTACCTATTTGTTATTTTTAGCTGACGCAATTACTGCTCTCTTCTACTTTCTTATGCTGTCTAATAATAGCAGCCCTGTTGCAGTATGAATATTGAGTGAGTCATGCAATGCAACGAAACAGTGACAATTACTATTGACAATTACAATAACTGGGAATTGTTGAAATTTACCAGTGGAACCATTGCAAGCACAAATCGCAACAAATCATCTTCAATGTTCCATCATCTGTGACCCCACACTTGTCACATTTCCAACTGTTAGCCGCTTCTTTTCTCCTGAACTGAACAAGAATAAGAAACCTCAGAAACGTAAGTACCAGCTTTATCAATTAATGCGATAATGACAAATACTTTAATTAACATGTATGCACTTGTACTGCATTGATAGATTAGATCATGAATAAGGGACTTATTGATTGAACGAATACTTTCCAGGCCTCCACTGCAAAGTATTCTTTTAACAATGTTACATTAGCTCTGCTGTCCAAAACTCCATCAGACAAGTCGTGGACTTGATGAGTGCTTAGTAGTTCCGATTCAATTATGTAATTCCCTGCTAAGGCATTGATGGCGACGGATCTTGGCACAAACCACTGCAGCATACCTGCATAAAGCAATTGTCAACAACTTTATAAATCACTGTTACGTTAACGGCCAACAACATCAGTTATTGTATGTTAATTTTTAGCGATTCCGGTCCCCTTTCTCTTTCATATTGCTTACTGCATCATATAATAATAAAAAGTAGGAACATATTTTTAACATGACAAATTTAACAAAAGCTTACATACGTTCAATTTTTTCCACATTTGCCAACTGAACAAATGATTGAACCGCCATTTCTGTGTTGTCCAATTTCTTCTTCGATCGTTTACATCTGAACTTGTTTCCCATACAGGAATCCTGTAGCCCCTTTGGTCGCCACGCAATGTTTGACCATCTGAAGTTCAATATCCCAAGATGTAAGGGTCTTTCCTGATTGGAGTGTGCATCAAAACCATCGTCAACCTAAGCAATATGATGAACACTTTTGTATCCGTTGTTAATCTGCTGCACGATTTATTCTAGATAGGTACAACAATATTTCATGAAAATGTATATGATTATACTGTTATTAATTCTTGTTGTACCAATAGCTTAATATAACAAACAGAAGTGAGAAATATAATTATATTATCGGATTGCAGATAATACCCGACAGCATTATGTCATTACCTCGGCAGTAACTGGAATGACCTGACTCTCCAAGCTGTGTCTGGTTGCACAGGAAGCACTCTGGTCAAGTCTGTAATTGCTAGTTTCACCATCCTCGGAGATCGTTAGAAGGCGTTTAAGTTTCTTCTTCTGTGTAGACTTTGCTTTCAAGGTTTCATTTGATACTGAAGACGTATTGGCTGGTGCAACACCACGAAAGTATCTGATGCCTACTGATAACACTATCTGCCATTTCTTCTACTTCCATATCTTCTACTGCGCATACATCTTCACTAGCTCCTATAAATACTTCACTGTGGGCTTGCTCGTTCTCTTCGCTTACAGCAACCTCCTTGCCCTGAAGCCACAAGCTTACTATCTTGTCAACAACAGACACACGTTTTCCAAAGGTCCGTGCACCAGTTTCAGCCATGCAATCAGCCATTTGTTTAAAGGTGCGAAAGGCATAGTTATACTTTGATGTACGTGACATTGCTTCAAAGTCTGGTCCCTGCAAAACATCAATCACTGGCCTTGGGCGATCTTCCACCACTAATTGTTGATGGGACGAGGGAAAGTACTGTGCTGTTTGAAACCATCTTTGATGAGCACACAAGTTCAAATTGATATTGATGTTTCTCTCGGTGTGAACTTTAATTATGTGCCTGCAAGGCAGCTTCATGGTCAAATAGGTACGACAGCTGCATGATGATAAGTCCATGCTTACTTTATAAGAGCCGTTTGTTGTACGGACAGTAAGCTCGCCATTATCATCACTGCTGACATGCGCAGTGTCCATTGTCTCCGTGCATTTTCTTTCCTCGCCTATCACTTTCTTGGTGGCGTAGACAGTCAGCAGACGACTTGTGTCTTTAACGAGCTGAGTCTGTGATATGAGAATAGAATTTAGAACTTTGAGCTCTTATATTAGAATGCTCAGTCTCATTCAACCTGACACCATGCATGAGTATAAGACCATGAACAGCGGTATGCAATTTATCACTATGATGGAGGATAGATTTTATACGGCTGTTGTGGCTCTCAACACGGTTGTTGGTGTTGTTCCCAAGATTAAGGTGCTTGTTGCACTGATATCGGACCCACATTGGTTGGATGTTATCCCAATTGGCCATGTAATAGGTGAACACTGGTGCAGGAGCAATGCGTTCTAATTCAGCTTTATGCTCAAGAAACGCATTTTCGTCAAGGCATGAAGCATATTGCACAAGACCGTGTAAAGTGTCTTCTTGTCAGTGAAGGAAGCTAGGGCATTCTTGAACGCCTTTTTCACATGAAATTCACACAATTGAATTGCAACAGACTCACCAAGTACGGTTCGTACTGCATTTATCTCACATACGTCTTTGTCCACAATAACAACCTGCAAATGTAGGCCATACCAACTATGACAAATATCACGATTATGAGGTTGAGAATAGGTAAAACGATTGCATGTAGACACAGCATTCATTAGTTTTAAAGAAGTTATTTGCGTGACACGTTTTTCCATTTTTTAATACAAATACTGTTTGCAGAAGAAATATTAATAACCGACACTCTGGCTTAACTAAACTGAATCAAGAAAAAGATGAATCGAGCCAAATTTTGACTAACATCGTAAATAGCGTAATAATAATAATAATAATAATAATAATAATAATAACAGGGTTGTTTTTAATTGGCACCATTGCTAATTAATTAGAATTAGAATTAGCTACATGAAATATCTAATTAATTAGAATTAGAATTAGCTACATGAAATATCTAATTAATTAGAATTAGCAAATTTTGATCTAATTACGTTAATTAGCAATTTAATTAGATAAGTTATAAACAGTTTCAGCTTCAAATGAAAAATAATGCAGTCAAGTTATAATATGACAGCGGATCGGGCTAAAGAACACCATTATAGACAGACTTAGAAAAAGGGGATTAACATGGCATGGACACGTAAACAGGATGGAAGACTCGATGCTCCCCAAAAGCTCTATACACATACAAAGAACGAAAAAAGAAAGAGACAGGCCCAGAAAGAAATGGGTAGATAACATAAAAGAAGACCTAAAAGAGATAAATCTAACAATATTAGAAGGAAGAAGACTGGCATCGGACAAAAGGCCTGGAAATGTTTTAAGACTAGCTATTGCCACTGGAGAGTAGGCAGAAAGCAATTGTGATGATGTTGATGAACCATGCAAGCTGGAAACCCAATTTACTAAGCAGACAATTGCAGTAGCAGGTGAGTCACCAAAGAAATCTAATGCTATAGTTGCAATTAGCACTATGTTAATTCTCTTGGAATAAAGTTCTGAACAAACCTCAGTCGAACTGGCCTCTGCATTGCAAGAAAGAAATATTTCCATCATTTCCGTGATTGTATGCTGTTGCTCACAGCAACAAAACAGTATGCAACTACCACACCAACTCCGTTGCCATCTTCAACGACAAACACAAAAAGTGGCATCTTCAATTTGTTGGTGCGATAAGTTGCGTCGATTAACAGAACTTCCGGAAACTTAAGAAACACTTCCTTCATGTATGGAGTCTGGAAAAAGAAAATCTTGAGCATGTTTGAGCTGTCGCCAATGCGTAAAACCGGCTGAAGCAATTTCCCCTGCCCAACCAACTTGTCAACCTCTTCGGCCAGGAGCTCAACATCCGTTTTCCCATGCGTTCCAATAATTCTCCTAATGGTATTATGGACGTCCTGTGTTGTTACCGGTTTGTTTGTTTTACTGTGAATCAAATTCACTAGTCTGGATGGAGGAATGTGAAGTTCAGTCAGCGGCAACAGAATCTCTTCGTCTTCTTTGTCGATCCTTCTGTTTTCCGGTAAATGGAGAAAAGCGGATTTGCTTAGATCGTGATTATGCTGTAGGAAAAGTTCTGTTACAACAAGCTCTTGCCTCAGTCGATTTGCTTTAAGACGGACATGAGCCCCACACTCCAACTTGCATGTGCTACAAACATAGAACCAATAAATTAAAATTTACCTAACACTTAAAGTGTGACAGCACAAACGCTTCTTCAAACTTGAATTTAGTTAGAAGTACTGCTTCGATGGAGATAAATAATTGTGTTGCAAAACTTACGTTATGGCATTTAAAAACTACACTGGTGACGGAAGCAATACATTAAGCTCTTTAACACATAACTTCGAGCCTTTAATGTTCTCAATGATGTTTATGAAGGACACATCGGCGGATGCCAGTGAAATATATAAAGCAAACAAGCATGTTTCCGCCTAAAAGCACCGCATAGTGCCACCGCCAGGCTATGGAGGCAAGAGCATAATTACCTTTGATTAGGGCGTAAGCCAGTACTCTTGCAACGAGTCTTCCCACCATGCTTACAGATCAATGTTATGTCGGCCCATTGCAGCGCACTGTTGTACTTTATTGTATCTTCAGACAGGGATTTATTGGCGTTAGCTACAGACTTTGATCTCCCAGTAACAAATAACTGATATGTGGAACGTTGGTATCGATCAAATTCTTGCTGAAAAGTTTTGAAATCAGGGAACGTCCTCCCTAACTCCAATGACACGTTTGCCAATTCAAGTCCACCTGAAATGAGTTAGGCATTGAAGTCATGGTATTAAGAAACAAAAATTGTACAAATGAATCAAATGATCACAAAGTTTAAAAGTTATTGACATTTTTTTTATAAACACTGTAGAGTATGACTTTTTAGGCGATTGATTAGCATTGATGAGTATCAAAATGCTGTGGAAATGATTTGAAAGTTAACATGTTTATAGAAATTTATTGTATAGAGTATGACTTGTTAGGCTATTGATTAGCACTAACTCTAGAAATGATCAGAAAGTGTAACTTTCTTAAATATAAATTTATAATTTATAAACGCTGATTCTAAGAGTGTTCAACGACTTAGTTGATGCAGTGGCAAACGGTCGGCTTGCATTATTGTGTCTGCTTGATCTTTCATCAGCTTTTGATTCAGTAGATCATGGCATCTTGATCAACAGGCTCAAGATTACGTTCGAGTCGCATTTACATGGCGCTATCCTGGATTTCTGACTACCTTTTAGACAGGACTCAGACTGTTTCCTGGAACGGCGGTCTGTCGACTAGAAGGCCAGTCAAGAATGGGGTACCACAGGGCTCGGTGCTAGGCCCATTACTCTTCGTCTTGTACTTGTCTGACCTAGGCCGAATAGTGCGATCTTATGGACTTTCTCCCTTCGGCGTCGCCCGACGACATCCAGATTTTTCGTCGTGCTCACCAACAGATAAAGAACAGTTGGAGTTGAGAATAACGCACTGTACCACTGTGATGGATCAGTGGATGGCCTCAAACAGGTTGGCGTTGAACCCAGGAAAACTGAAATACTCTGGTTCAGCTCACCGAGAAGGACTCATCTATTAAGCCAAACCCCACTCTCCATTGCAGGCGCGATGGTAGCACCGACAACTCAATTGCGGCTACTTGAGTCATCTTGGATCAGAAACTCACCCTGGAGAGTCATGTGCATAATATAACAAGAGTATGCTATTTTCACCTACGGAAAATCAAACAGGTCAGACGCTATCTGCCGACAGACGAGTGATCCTATTGGTGCTTACATTAATTCTGACACGAATCGATTATTGTAATAGCGTCCTATATGGACTGCCAGAAAATCGACATGCGAGGTCTACAGTCAATTGTGAACACATCTGTGAGACTAATTTTTTGGTGCGAGATGGTGCGATCATATCACTCCTTACTTAAGAGATAAATTGCACTGGCTACGAGTTCCTGAACGCATAATATACAAGAGATGTCTGATAACGTTCAGAGCTATAAATGATCAAACCTGTCCTGATTATCTGGCTACACTGATTCAAGACACACTACGCTGGCCAGTAACCGACAGCTTCGCTCCAGTAACAAGGTCTCCTAATCATCCCACCACCTTCAAAAACAACGATTCTAGGTGAAAGATCAGTCACCAGAGGGAACCCACTTCTGTGGAATTCCTCCCGGACTTCACACTCACTAATTCAAATCTATCGATCAGTTCAAGAAAAATCTCAAGACACACTTGTTTAGTACGTCGTATGATGGCTAACTCTTTATTGTAAAGCACTCTTGATTTAGGCGTATGCCTTGTTATAGGGCTCTATAAATTATCAGATAATAATAATAATAATATAGAGGATGACTATTTTAGGCTATTGATTAGCATTGATGAGTATGTAAATGGCTTGGCACTTCTGATCAAGAAGAGCTAGTCACTCAATATTGTCTACCACATACTATAAAATAAATAAATATTTAATTTAAGGAGTATAGCTAGTTTAGGCTTTCTTGTAGAATTTGCAAAGACCTAAACGGCGGTAATTTTTCTTGCTGATTTCCTTTTGTCGTTTGTAAAACCCTGAAGCACACAGTCATTGAGATGGTTTTTAAAAATTCATTCTCGCTGGCATGTGCAATCGGGTGACTTCTGGCTCGGCCGTCTGGCGCTAGAAAATATTTGAAAAGGAATTGCATATTTAGGTCCAGCATATATAAAGAGTGAATATGAGCATATCCTCTTCTGGTAATTTCTTTCTGAATCAATGTTTAAAAGTATCTTATGATCTGTTGATAAGGTACTAACCCACATGCATAGCAGCATTACTTGACATAACATTGGTATCTGAGTCAGCGATTCCCCCATCATTGGAAATGTCCATGCCGCCATTTACACAATTTGTGTCGGTATCCATTCTGTGTAAAGTAGATAACAACATATCAGATCTCACAAAACCAGGGTAAACTCCATTGCGCCACTATCATAATGCCCAGGGCATCACCCGATGTCGCACCAAATCCAAATTGACTTAGAACCAGGTCAATCCGGAAAGATCAGTCAGAAGGTTCCCTGTCAGTTAATCCCCGTCACTTAATCCCCAAGTCTTTTAATCCTCAGTCACTTCCTGTAGTATTTTGCCTCTGCTTCACTTCCAATCTCTCCACATAGTTTTGTGTCATCAGCAAATTTTAAAATTTTTGATATTATATCATCATCAATGTCATTGATATATATTAAAAACAATAGTGGTCCCAACACAACCTTGTGGCACCCCACTAATTACCTCAGCCCAGTCTGAAAACTTGCCTCTTATAGGCTACCTACCTTTTGTCTTCTGTTCAGTAGCCAATTTTTATCCAACAGAGCACTCTACCACCAATTCCACATGCCTGTAGTTTTGAATAAGAAGCTACTGCTGTGATACTTTTGAAGCGCTATAGAAACTAACGAGATTTTACTTACTTACTTATCCTCCTACGGGGTCGCCGCCATGTAAGGTCATCAGCCGTCCGCAGCCTCATTTAAATTCGGTCTTACCAAAAACGGTACTACACTGAAATACAAAGCCTTCGCTTACATGCCACTCCGATGTCACGCTCTATGTACGCCTTATATATATCCAATATAGTGGCCAAGGTTGACGGTTCAAAAGGAAACACTTGATTCCTGTTTCAACACGGTTGACGGTTCAAAAGGAAACACTTGATTCCTGTTTCAACACGTGATTTCCTGTTTCCTTGATTTCCCCGTGTGCGAATAATATTTTTTACGTTTGGCGCACACCGTGTGCGAATAACGACTGCCCTGAATTGATAGGTAATGGAAGAGTAAAGACATAAATAAGTAAGTAAGTAATATTATTTAATGTTAATAATGTGATTTACTGTTGTGAAGAAATGGTGATCTATACAATGCTTTTGGTAGATGCTGTGTTATAGGCCTAGACCTGAAATGACGTTTATCAATTGCTGATACACTGTATCACAAAAAGGAAGCAGTGGCAATGTGGCATAAGCAAGCACCGACATATTTAAATTAGAAATAATTGTTTTAACTGGATTTTCTGACATGGGTTGTCCATGAAATACGTTAATAATTGGAGAATGGTTTTGGAAAAATTCATAAATGTATGACAAGCAGCAGTGGCGGTTCCACGTGGGAAATGAGTGGGGATGCATCTCTCCCCACCGGACTTTGGGACCTACGTTTTTTGCTTGTGAAGTTGTGAAACCTACTTTTGGGTAAAAATTCGTTAAAACTAACCGGGGAGAAATTTTTTTAGCTTGTCAATGCATTATTTCGGTAAAAATGCATTAAAATTAGGGGAAAGTACCTTTTTTCTACTTCCACCCCTTTTCGACAAATTTTAGTGATTTTTTCACTTCCATTTTCATCCCTCATTCCCTTCCCACCAACTTTCTATGAATTCATTCATCCCTATCCACCAAGAAATCCTGGAACCGCCACTGACAAGCAGGAACAATAATCCGCCGAAAAATTATTGGTTACTTAAATGATGGAGGTTTTGTAAATGTCAGGCACGGAAAGATGGTTCCTCAACATGTGCAAAAAAGGAAGCTGCAATACTTAGGACCAGTGTTTAATCTAGACTCCTGGACTCTGGGGGGAAACTGAAAAAGCCGGGGGTATAGTCTAAAAAAGGCTGACAAGCAAAAAAAGGTCATCAGCTGATTCCTGAGACCTCATAAGCGGACACCTCGTAGAATTAGTTGATGAACTTCTTTCTTGCTTTTCGACCGGTTTTCTGTGTCTCTTCATCACACCACCCAGACTAACCACTGCCACCCTACCCTGTGCCCATGTGTAGTTACCCCTTTCGGCAGCTTTACCGGGAGGGAAAAATTACGAAGTCGGGGGGAATTCTAATACAGATCTCCTATTAGCCCATGTAGTCTGCCAAAATTGCGGAGGGGAATTTGAAATTTCCGGGGGGGCATAGCGATTTCCCCCCGGAAATGGCCTAGATTAAACACTGCTTAGGACACGTAGGACTACAGTGGAACAGCAACATTAGGTAAAAATTGGATAGGACAATCCAACAAGGAATGATACCGGTAATTAGAAGAAGAGGGCGACCAGGGAGACGATGGGCAGATGACGTCGAAGATTGGACAGGAAAGAAAAATGTCAGCAGCAGTCAAGAAGACAGAGGATCGTTATGTAACTTATGGTTGGAGGAAAGAAATTCATGCTGTCACCTTAACTTCATTTCATGAAGCAGCAAGGAGAAGAATAAGATGGTGCTGATGATGATTAATTGATGCACTTCCCCTAGGTCGGCTGGTGGGGTTACAAGTTGATTCTGCTTACTCCATAGCCTTATGAAGACGTAAACACTACTTCAAAAGTTTATTAATATCATTCATTTAATCCTTAGACTGGCGAAAGAGATGTTTAACACTATGGGCATAGTATATATTCTCATCGCTGAGAATTTCCTTACAAACATGAAACATGCAATTCAAAAACCCAATAAAGAAGAAAAGAAGGAAATTTTAAAATGCCTATTATAATTATAAAGCACTATATAGTATACAAAACCATCTTCATGCATAACAGTCATACAAGTAAAGTGATGTCATAAAATCGTATAAAAACATAGTCCATAAGGCGTTCTAAGACTGCCACTAATAAGCAAAATATGCAAACAAAATATGTAATACAAATTAAAGCATTGTTATGTATATTAGTTATACATAAGGTGACTGTGTTCAGGCATGGAATCCATTTTAAAAATTGATCTTGACCTTTTAGAAAAAGTGCAAAGACAATCAATGAAGATGGTCATGGGATGCCATAATTTAAGAAATGGAAAAATACTTCAATATTGTGGACAACAAGCCCGATAGAAACGTAACCAGCAACGCTTCATATCAGGCCATAATACTGGTTAGAAGAACCTACAATCAGTTAAACCTATAGAAAGAAATAAGCATAAAACATACATTATTATAAATGTTCAAATTGAAAGGCACAGTAATTAAACATTTAATTGAAGTCATAAAATCATATAAAAGCATCACCTGTCCGGCTTAATATGGCAACTGACAAAAAAGCAATGCAACATACAGTACTTATGTAGGCCTAAGTTTCGCCTAACACAGAATCAAATCATTATACATAATAGTTAGACCGGTGCTACAAATGTGTAGCTTTTTCCTATGCGCAAAAGGAAGCTACCGAAAATGAAACGCAAGTCACGGTGCGAATTTCTATAGGCCAATTCAGAGAGGTATGATGGGAAGAGCGCACTGCTCGCCCCAAACTGTCTCTTCGACTTCCTCTTGGACCGCATCCACATATTTTCTATGTTTTGGGTATGTATTTCGGCATCTTCAGGATCAACAAAATGGCATTCGTGGACAATGACACTGTGAGTGTAGATGCCATTTTCGATATCTAGTGAATCGAAGTCCAAAAAAATACCTGGCTTTTGTAAGCTAAGCACTTCCAGGTCGTCTCCGGTTTCTGTTTTAAAATATTACTTAATAATTCTATATCGTCCACAATTATGTTCAGAAAGTGAAGTTATTTCAGTGCAACAATTAGTAAATTTTACAAAGAAATAACTTTGAAACATATACTTTAGTAATAGATGTCTTGCCACTAAGTGAATGATGTAAGTTAACAATGCATTTCTTGGCACTTCATCGATTACTCACCTGTAACATAGGTGGGTGATGATTGGTCACATCCCTGTCTTGCTGTGCTACTCATCTGTTTTCCTTCCCCTGGTGACTTTGACACTGTAAAAACGGTTTTTTAAATTAAGATAACACCGTATGGTATTTATCATTTATATATTCCTCAACATATACACAATACTCTAACTACCCAGCTATCATTATTTCTAATGGAGCTTCTTCTTCTTCTCCTCCTCCTCCTCCTCCTCCTCCTCCTCCTCCTCCAGATCATCATGAAATACCACACGGCCAGTAAAGCGTAGGAAATCAGTACAATACATTGACATGTCTTGCGAAATAAAAGTACTTTTCCTTGAAGGCAAGAGATGCTACATGAAAATTATCAGCTAGGCAACCTTATAAAATGTAGCCTACCATGGCAATATTGCACATTGTTTTAAAATCCCACCAGCATTATAGAGTGCTACGGCTTCTGATGTCGGCGTTGGTGGTTTTGCTGCTCCATCGTACCCTTCCATATCCAAAGACTCATCCACATTGCTGAAGAAAATTATATTTGCCAATAATGCTGTTAATTATGTAATGTTGATAAAAACCTGATGAACATAAAATAAGCAAATTTCCTGTTTTATTCACTTATTGGTTGAGTGATTTCTTCATTAATATGACTTGTGATTCATTTGTTTCATTTAAATATATTTGCTTCTTGGTTCATTGACAGGTGCTTAGGATTACTATAGACAATAGGTAACTTTTTTGTAAAATGAGGACTATACTTAAATAGATCAATATTTTATTAATATAACTATGTTTAATAACGTTGTCATTCCACAAATAATGTATGGATCTGAAACCTGGGTCACAAAAAGAGAAGATGAGAAAAGACTACTCATTGCAGAAATGAGCTGCCTAAGAAGAATTCTTGGAGTTAGCAGACTTCAAAAAGTTAGAAACCAAGACATACGGCAGCGGACTGGACAAACTCAGAAAAAAGGCTTACATGGTATGGACATGTAAACAGGGTGGACGACTCGAGACTTCCCAAAAAAGCACTCTGCACATACAATGAAGGTAAAAAAAAAGAAGCAGCACGTTCAGAAAAAAATGGATACACAACATAAAATAACATTTTAAAGAAAGACAACTGACAATTGCAGAAGGAGGAAAATTAACATTTGACAAAAAGGCCTGGAAATGTTTTCTGACTAGCTATTGCCGCTAATGAGTTGGAAGAGAGCAATTATGATGATGATGATGATGATATAATGACTGAAACGAAGCTCACTATTTCTTTTCTACGTCAAGTTTCAGGTTCTTTCCAATTATGAGGGGATCCCAGAATAGATCCAAGTCATCCATTCGGTCAAATACAAAGGAGGTACTTATTGGAAAGTGCTCTACAGAATGTCGGCCATAGTCCCGGAGTTCCCTCTCTTTGACAATATTGTCTTCTGGCATGTCCAGGAGCCACGGCTACTGGACACGGCCGCGGAAAAGGCAGCGGTTTCCACGAAGCCACTCCACGGCTAGCGTCATATCCCGAAATAGGAAACGGCACGTGTCGGAAATATCCAATGTTTTGACCTGAGAGGCATTCCTTTGGTCTAAACATTTAATTTCTACTGTATAATGTCACCAGACAAGATCCTAATAGTAGGTGAAGTTGTACAAAAAGTTGTAGCTTCTTGATATAGTGTTGAATAGGCATTTCTTGAATGAATATGCTACTCTTGTCTAATACATGATACCGAAACTCAGGGTGTGGTTGGAAATTTCCCTCTGGCTTTTCTAAGAAGCATTTCCTTCCTTTCCTCCAATCTGTGGGCTCCCCTGGCACGGGAGACATTTGATGCAGCGTCTTAAATTATATCATTACGCGGCAAAGTATTAGAAAGCCAGCCTATCCACTCAGGTTTGGCGAACAATTTGGCGCTATATAATGGCGAAAATGTGCCCTACTAATAGGGTGGGTTACATAATGTGTGACCTGAATTCACCTGCATAAAACTAAAAATATCCATAGCATTCTGTTAAACATCATTTACTGAGTCATACAATTTATTGAGACTGTGATAAATTAAGTATTACCCAAATCATTGGGTACCATTGTCTGAGACTTTTCGATGCAGGTCTTGATAGCTGGCCATTGCACATACAGATTCTCTCAGGCAAGCTACAATGGAGTTAACACACAACAAATAAACACAAAGCATCTCCCAAATGCATGGTCAAAACATACATGGGTTAGGCAAATTTGCGAAAAAAATTTGGCAATAAAAATCAGGGAGGCAATGGCCCCCTACCACTCCCCGAAATTACGTCCCAGTTTTCAAACATACCCCACAAGTATTGCAGAGACGATCCGACGCTTTGACTATTACAACGAATTGACGATTTGACGAATAACCTAGGTGGTAACCTAGGTAATACAAAATTTAACTATAAACAAGGGAAATGTGATTAATGAATCACATATTACAAATAAAACAACTAAATATCACAATACAATATCGAGAAGAAAGTGAAAATACATAGAAACCAAGAATTGCACAAGATACGAGATTTTATTGTATGACTTATGCAGTGGATTTTAATTTCTGAGTGGGTGGACTTATACATTGTTGAATTTGGAGCCTCTTTACTTGTGTAGCCGCTTCACACTGCGTGGATTTATACTTTGTTTACGTTACAACAGATCTCGTTCAAGTTCTTGGTTGCCTTATCTTCGGTTTTACCACATTTATTTGGGAGTAAGGTATGCACATACTCAATTTTGAGCGCTGGGCACGGCTCTGATCTCAAGTTTAATGCAAGCAGCAACGCAGGTGGCCAAAGGCATAAATGTAGAATAGTTTGCCATTGCTTTCTCTAGACTTGCGTTTTACTCCTGACAGCCAAAGCTGACACTAAATTATCATCAGCCTCTGGGGAAGGATGGCTGAGTCGACCTTAGGGGACCTTCCGGACGTTGAACCCGTTCCATCTGCGTGCCACCCAAACCCAACACCAATATTTGATTTTCCCACCCATACATAGGAGTACAAGGCAATATTAACACATTTCCAACATTCACATTGTTGTCTAACCATCAGTTGCGAAAACAGTAGACTTAATAACCTGATAAAGTTAATTGGTCCGTTTGAGCAATGGAAGTGTCACTCGACAGTGGTCTTTGTATAGAGACATCCATGGCAGAAGAACTTTGTTGCGAAGTCAAGACATAATTCTCGTTGAACTCGGATTCCTCCAATACAACATCTAAAGCAAAAATTTATGGGTTACGCTACTAAGTTGCTTCGTGATTTATGTTTTGTTGCATATCACAAGCATACTTTTGTAGTGTATCAAACTTGTTATACCTCGATCGTTTCTGTAGTTTAGACAGATTAATTGGTTGTCATTGATGCAATGCTTGTCCAATACTGCGACAAACAGCAATAACGTGACAACATGTTCCTGCTGGACAAGTGCAATGCTCTTGGGGAAACAAACGAACAACATGCACCACACCAGTCGCCGATGCAACGTTGAAAACTTGTTGTTCTGGTATATGTAATACTTTAAGTAATTTGGCTGCCTGACTAATAACATCTGGTATTTGCTCCAGGGAACCAGCAGTTGGTAACTTTGCCGAAATGTCTTCTTCAGACCCACATTCAGACAGAATAAGCAATTCTGTAATGTCCAACTGCAATGGCACATATGGCCCAAAAGATTGTCTGCTTTTATTTATACGTAATCCATAAGACAACTGAAGTCTGTACATGGCAAGCAAAAGGTGATCGGGAGACACTTCAGTCCAATCATTAAAACGTATCATTACTGCATTCATTGACTCCGAGTTGTTGGTTGTCACATTTTCGCCATCAAGTCCACATTTTAGCATAGCCCCTTTGAGGAAACTGTGGACTCTTGGTAGCAGAAAGGTGTCATAATATGTTTCAAATGACTGAGACCATGTCTTACGATATGTTGATTCTGTCATAGCGACTGAAGTGTCTGTCTCGCATGATAGGATTTCGAACAACTGTGTTTTGTATACACTCAATTCAGCATGGCATGCACCACTACCTTTCAGCCAAAATTCAGCATCATGCAGTATGTTGTTCCAGCAAGTCAAAACATGCCAATCGGGAAATGTTTTTTGCAAGGCATTGAAGCACCCTTGCTCACCGTCAGTCACAGATACTACTGTGCAAACAATTTTGCCTAGTTTGCATGCGAGATGAAAGCAAAACTCCATGTGCAATCGCTGAAACTTGCGTTCATGCATCATGAAGCCTAGTGGTATAATCGGCTTCTCTTTAAACATTGACAGCTGCAATACAAGGCTTGTGAGGTAGAAATCACCCATGTTGAAAGTTGTGTCATATGTAACATATGCTGTCGAACATTCGTTCACAAGTTTCAAAAACTCTGGGATTTCGAAGGTAACAACCAAATCAGGATGTGTTGTCACCGACCACACAAAATCAGGGAGAGCATAGGCCAACTCGTGTACGTTGTAAAAGTCGTCGCGGCTAAGTTTCGCTTTTGACCGGTTTTCAAAGTAGTATTTTTGCTGTTGCCCTCTCGGCTGAAACTGTGCCAGCTCATTGCATTGTGCACTTTCTACGTCAGCCAATTTATCTATTTTTTTGGCAAGTTTACATTTCAGTGAGGTTGGAGTTGGCAAGAAATTGATAGGTCGTTTAGCGTTTCCTACAATTAAAATAGCAGTGCTGCTTTTAATTTAATGCGCTATTCAGCCAGTGATGGGCTTATGTTTAAAAAGCATTGAACTAAACATTTTTACAACTGTTAAACTATTTCCAAGGTATCCTATCCTTTTTAATACCAGTTAATTATTCGTAGACAAATAGCATCAATATTGGGCGTCCGTACTTGTAGCTAAATATGCACATTTTTGCAACTAAAGGCATTCAGTAATCATCCACAGCAGTCAACGTAATGGAAATGTCAAGCAAGATGCACATCACTGTGAATAAGCTTGGACCAAAGCTTTAGTTGGTATTTATACAGAAATTATTGACATGAAATTTGTGGCAACATCAGCAGTGGCTCATAACCAACATTAAAATCACATGTAAAAACACCTTCAACTACATCGAGTTATTAGTATACACTTGATGCTGTCTAACTTTGGCTAAGTCAACCGAAAGTTGCATCGATTTTTAAAACAAATGTATCCTTGAAGTTGACGTCTCCTCGTTTCCGGACATGTTTCTCTGCCGTAGCAGAGATAGGTCATGATGGCAACGCCGAAGGCGATCGGCTGTTCCACTCTGTACGAGGTGAAGCACCAGCGCTTCCCTCTGCCGCCCTGATCCAAAAATCCATCCTTTTGTACAATGTAGTAACGGTTTACATTGCCATTAGTATATGCAACGTCCATTGACTTTTATTCAAACCGTTCATTCCCATTATATAACCCATTTGCATGGTTGTCATGACAACACTGTACATGATGTTGAAGATATTGTTGGAATTTGTTAAACCTTTTAAGTGTGCGCGAATTCACAGTGATAAGAATTACGGCATCAATAAAACCACTATTGTCTGAAATACATGTTATAGTGCACTTACCATGAGGGTAAGTAAGTTATGCAATTGAATCTCCAATGTACTGTACAATTACAACATCTGCTGTGTTGCGATCACCAACTGTGTACACATACTTGCGAAAAAGTTTGCATGTGCCACCGTTGGAGAAGTAGTGTCGCTTAATGATTTGCTGATGTTTTTTGGGTTCAGCAGTTTTCCCAACTTATTTGAAGCAGACATATATACGTCTAATGGTCAGATCAGCGGCTATAAAAGTATGCTAGGGGCAGATCAGCGGACATATATACGTATAATAGTCAGATCAGGTGCCATATAACTAGCATAGGTGCAAATCAGCGGATATATATACGTTTAATGGTCAGATCAGCTGCCATATAACTAGTTTAGGGGCAGATCAGCGGACATATATACGTTTAATAGTCAGATCAGCGGCCAAATAACTAGTTTAGGGGCAGATCAGCGGACATATATACGTTTAATGGTCACATCAGCACCTATAGAACAAGTGTCGGGGCAGTTCAGCGGTACTTTCATCAGCCGATTATACATTTTTCGTATCAGCTCAGCGGATTATCACCCTCCATCTCAATCAATCAATCAATCAATCAAAACAGTTGATTCCTCAATATTGTAAGGATACAGACAGATATCTTATACATACAGATCTTACAATCACATAGTTGGCCTAGACTTAATATAAGAAAATTAATGAGGTTTATCTGACTTGACCAACTAATAATAACAAACACCACATAATGTTAACACATGCTATTGGTTTTTATAAAGTTTGTAAAGGACACGTCGTTCCACAGCGGTTGTGCCATGTCAACCGTTGTGATTCGTTAATAATGCCGAGTAGTTTTCTTCTGCGGTTAAAATAACAGCTGTAATATTTTTACACTGCTGTGGAATTTTTATAACCGGCCGCCTAGCAATTACTCTGTAACTTTAGTCCTAATTTTCAACTGGAACTGAAGTAGCTCGTCACATTTATTACAATGAGCACGCATATGGTGAAAATCCAAACCTTTTGAGGGTGCCTTCTCCTTCAGAAATTCTTTATTTTTATATTAATAAAAAGTTTTACAGAGATGGGCGTTTGAAAGGGTTCACTTTCGTTCAAACATATCAAGGAATTCAATATCGTGATAGAGTCTATATTTCTTAATCTCTGAAGATTTTTTATTATATTCATTATATTTATTCATATTTGAATATATATCCCAAATATCTTTTATCTCAGCATCTATCTCTCTTATAAAATCTATTATACTCTCGAATACATCCTCTTGTTATTCATATTTAACCCTTTCCGGTCGTATGTCCCACTGGGTGGGACATCGTAATTTTTTCGTTCCAGTCCTATGTCCCACCACACGGGCCATCAGCTTTTTCAGTTCCTTTCAAGTCCTAAGTCCCACTGTGTGGGCCATAATGCATTAGGCTGTTCTAGAGTATTCTAATATCTATGTGCTATTTTTGTATCACTGGGTTATTTCATTAGTTTCATTTTCATAAGTCAACGTAATAAGAGCTTTGTTTATATGAAAACTTATCTGACAGAGGGTACTCCGGGTAGGAAGGCTATATCTCAACCAATTATAGTCCGATTTTCAAACTTTTTGATTTATTTAGTTCCACATACATCCCCCTAAAACTTTGCCGCTGACTGAAGATAGGTTACCACTCAAAAAATTTAGCTGCACAATTTTTTACATAAAAAATTTGAATTTTTTGAGGGGGGCCCTTTTAGGCCCCAGGAGTGGACCCCATTGCAAATATTTTAAATTTGTGCACGGATCGCTGGAAAGAGGAATAAAAATGCAAAGCAATGGTTTTACCGCATCCTTCTAGCTTTACAATAGCCTGGGATATTGCTAGTTTCAAAAAAAAGAACAAGCTTCATTCGAACCGCAACTTAGCCCAAAAATAATTGGACTACTGTGGAGGGCACAAAAATTTAATAGGACCGGAAAGGGTTAAGGCTAACCAGGGATTTTTTTAGAGAAGACATTGATTTCTCTATTGCATCCACAGCCCATATTATAGATGTAACATTAACTTCATATATTTTAACTCCTTTTTCTTTCGCTGGGTGAAGCGTTTCTGAAAGTGTTTCGTCTGCCATTTTTATTATGTATGAATATCTATATTCAATTGATTCATATATATATATATATATATATAACATTTTTTATTCATTCTCAGTAACATCAGATATTTCTTTCAGGAATTTACAAAAATATTTCACACCCTGCTTTGCCATTATCTGCCAGAGGCGCATGCGCAGGGAGGATATAATCCACTTTCTAGGCACAGCTTGCAATTGAGTCGTGGTTTGTGCGTCCAACATATTCCGCTCTGACACGGACGTCCGCAGGGCTCCCTGACCTTCTTACGAACCAAGAATGAACAAGTGTTTTCATATCTTGGTTGTATGTTAATATCTTTAGTTTTCTCAAGCAGTTCTGTTAAAGGCATCAATTTGTGCTTTTTCAAACCTAAAATTTGTGCTTTTTTTGATAGGCCATTTACTGAAGTTGGACCAGAACGTGTTCCATTGCAGACTTGTCAAAATAGTAATGACAAGCACTGCTGCCACATGCTTCAGGTGCAGGCATAATAGTGATAATGTGCTGAAATGGCATCCGGCAAATATCATTTGTAAGCCAAGTGAATATGGCACCCGTTCGTTTTGTTGTAGTCTTCATGAATTTTACTTGTACTTCTTGCTTTCTTTATGATTGCTGTCGTACTAGTCAATAGTCACTCAGTAATCGGCTTAACTTCAGTTTCACTTTTACACGTGGCTTGTGCACTGAGATTGGTAATGCTAGACCTGTGATTCCAGCAGTCTCAATTTGCCGTAGTTCTAGATCACATTGTAGCTTTCCTAGCAACAAAGATTTAACAGTTTTTGCTGATAGATGATTGAGTCTTGCTGATATAATTGCCCCAGCCTCTCCACTCTCAATAAATCATTTAATGAATTATGTAAATGGTGATAATTTGAATATCAATTTTTTCCCAGAAGATGGAATTTTATTTGTAGCTCTTTGTGTATTCATAGTCTTTGGTTGGCTTAGCTATGTGTTATGTACTGGCATATCTTACTTTCAGAGTTTTCCATGGGTCAGTTTTCTGAACCCAAACCCAACCCACCAACTTTCCAACCCAACCCAACCCAACCCAAACGATATTCCTGTATGCTGACCCAAACCCAACCCAACGTATCCATACAACAACGTGAAAGTACAATTGCAATTTTAAAAACATACATACATACATTCTAGCACATAAATAGTTATTTGTTTTTTTCGAGTTGTTATTGCAACAACCCGGAACGCAATCCCCATCGAACTAGTTCAATGTTTTCAACTTTCAATGCAGATAGCAGCAATCTAGCATCTGTTATAGTCCTTCCCACAGACGAAAAGTCTCGCTCCAACTGTGCCGTGCTGGCTGATATGCAAATCAGACGCCATGCCAACATCGACAAGCAAAACAAAGGTTGTAAAAATGAGGTCCATTTTGAAGTTTTTCTTCTAGAGAGTAATGATGCAATTAAACTAACATAGTGCAAAAAAGGGGCTAGGCAATATAATGTTACTGCCTGTAAAGCTAAAGAAAAGGGATTGGATGACTCATCATTCCATGAAGGGTGATGCATTTATCCGTTCATCTTTGATCGGAGTGCCAGGATCCTCAGTAACTGTAGCAAGGGGTGGCATGGGATTTGGGTTCTCCTGCAGATGAATAATGATGTCCATCAGGTCCGTGTCATCCAAACCAGGTGGCGCGACAGGGTAGGAGGCGGAAAAGGGCCTGATGCGATTGGAGTGAATGTCGACACGTGCGCTTCCACCCCTGGAAATGGGGCGGTAGAGAATCCTCCCGCTCTAGCGATACCTCTGATGATAGCACGAAGAACGGCTGGGTTTATAGCAGGAAATGCCGCGGATGTCATGGAAATTACCTGGTGCACCAAGAAGATGTCGCTGCAGCGGCATGCGGCCACAACTTAATGCTCCAATAGAAGATGATCGTCACCGGCTGATGATTCTGCTGCAGATGCTGGCAGCAGCGGGGGGAGTGGATGTAGACGACGACAATGCTGGTGCCGTATCAATTGCCAAGGGATAAGACACGTTGTGGTGCGGCTGGTCAGGAAGTGGATGTGAAGCTGCACTCGGAGTGTCTGGAGTACTCGGTTTGCTCTGAAATTCTCGTACTGGTGGGGGAAGGGGGTAAAGGTGAAGTGATCGTGGAGAGTGCAGGCGGTCTGAAAGCCACATACGAGAGAGCTCCTCGAAGATAGTTACCGTGCCTGGGCGTGTTTCCAGTAACAATGACTATGATATAACTTTTATGAAATTTGCAAAGCTTGAAGTGTCCCAAAATAAGTGAGTCTGTTTGTTCTGTGGTGTCAGGAACAGAGCTTTTTAATTCGTAAAGTTCAGCCCGCCCACTATAGGGATGCAGAGCTGTTAAAGACTTCGACAAACGTTTCAGAGCCAATCAGTTTGCAGAATGTGCTTTGAGTGATTAGGGTATGGTCTGGCAAAATTGACCACTAATAAGCTTTTGATCAGTAATATATACATGTTAAATTTTGTGAAAGCTTCATCAGATAAGGGGAAGCTAGAACAACTAATGAAAGTTCCAGTATGTACGATGTGGGGGTGGGGCAGGAGAGTATTTCGTATTGATATAAGGGAAGAAAAAAGGGGGTCTATATTACTGCGTGTTGGGGTGGAGTCAAGCGAGTGGCTGCCTATGCGACGGCTGTCGCAGATATACTTGCGGCTCTACAAGTGGATCATGTGCAACATTTTTCTGGCCTGGGACTAGTGATGTTCTCTTTGGCCACTGTTTCTGGATGTAATGATTTATCTTGTCCCTGCTATCCCATTGACATAGAAAGCAACAATACTTTGTCCAACCAAGCTGTAGTCCAAGTAAGAGTATGTACTCTTATCATTCCGTACAATGACTTTTAAATCACCACAAATATTCCACTTATGTTCTTCATACCTTATATTTCTTAGCTGGAGTTGCATACTGCTGTAAGTTTCTTTCATATTGGCGGCTTGTGCTACTGGAACTGATGGTAAGATATTCCCATTCTGAACAAGCACAGCTTTTAGGCTATATTTAGAAGAATCAATTATCTATTTGATAGATTCTGTGAAGCTGCCACCCGCTTCGGACTCAGTGAATATGAAGAAGACGGAACTCATGCATCAATCTTCAAATGGCTTAAGCAATATAACACCTCTCGTGATGGCTGGTAGCACAGCCCTTCCGATAACGAACAGCTTCTGTTACCTTGGTAGTTTTTTGTCAAATGATGCTAAGTCCGACACTGACATCAATGCTCGTTTAGCCAAAGCAGCCTCAGCGTTTGGTATGCTCTCCCGAAAGCTGTGGAATGACCATGGAATACGTCTAGACACCAAAATCGCCGTCTACAAAGCAGCAGTGCTCAACACTTTACTGTATGGCAGTGAATCATGGGTTCTCTATCGCCACAACATTCGCAAACTGAACAGCTTTCATATGCGCTGCCTCAGGCGACTTGCCCATGTCAAATGGGAAGACAAAATCCCAGATACAGAAGTCACAGAGATTTGTCATATCTCTGGAATTGAAGTTTTCCTAATGAGGTCAACGCTACGCTGGACAGGTCATGTTTCCCGTATGGGGGATCACCGACTTCCCAAAATGGCATTCTATTGCCAGCTTGAAGATGGAAAAAGAACATGTGGGGGACAGAGAAAGCGCTACAAGGACAATCTGAAAGCCACCATGAAGCTGTGCAAACTCAACCCTAAAGACTTCGAGACAATGGCTGTGGATAGGACATCATGGCGCTCAGTATGCAAGACTGGAGTTGAAAACTTTGAAAGGGACCGTATAGACCTTCTGCGAGAAAAACGGGCGAGGCGAAAGATGCCCAAATCACCTGCCTCTGGTGACTACAAATGTGACATGTGGGCGTTTTTGCTTATCACGAATCGGACTACTCTCACACAAACGTGTGCATCTGCGTTGAGATCCGTCGTATCGACGGCTCAGTCCATCAGAAGAATCAATAAATAGTCGCCAATCATCTTTTTTGTAATCGGGACAAAGTGTTTCCATCAAGGATTTAACGTTAAAACAAAAGCAATTTCATTCTTGAAGGCAAAGTAATCCACAAACTCGGCAAGCCTACTTCTAAAAATGCACATCTTTGTCTCTTTCTTAAGAAGACTCCAGCCTTTCAATTGTGACCCTAACAGTTCTGCTTGTTGCTTTGAAAGATTCAAATCTCTGACGAGATCATTCAAATCGCCCTGGTCCAGTAAGTGTGGTTCAGAAGACAACCATTTGCCTCAAAGCTAGGATTCTGCATTACATCATCGGCACCATCACAATTGTCAACACCGGCACCCATTGGTTCTTCTTCCTCAGTCACTGTTAGTTTTTCTTGAGGTTTTGGCACTGGCAGTTCTTCACTGTGAAGCAAAATCAATAGACCAATCCATGCATAA
>JACLAT010000192.1:0-48475 GCA_018105865.1 Metaphire vulgaris | reverse complement strand
CCATAATTTACTATTTTGGATAAGAGCATGCAATACGACAAGCACAGAAAACATCTGCAAAAAGAAAGAAACATCCCATAAACTTAACATTCCCTACAGACCACAGCAATAACTGGATGTGAAATTAAATCAAATAGAAAAATATAATTCACACATGGCTGTATGTACAGGGAAACTAAATGTTAACCATTTTTTCTTTTCTGTCTGTCTTGTCTTTTTCATCATTTTATTTTTGCCCCTGGGTAATGTTACTTTTCTAGTTTTGGCATTAAATTTCCTTCTTTTGTAACAAAAAATCCCTCACATATACTGTTAGATGTTAAATTATGCAAAATATCCTTTGTACAAGTAAACAAAAAAACAAACATTTAAATTCAATTTATACTTGACGAAGACTTGAACCCACACACCCAGGAACTCATTAATGCTACCCCATAGAGTATGGACCTGACGACTGGAAGTGCCTCAGTAACTGATGATTGCTAAAAATTCAAATTGAACAATCTCAGCTGGCAACACTAGCCGGTTGGCACAATCCCAAAAGTGGAGCGTTGATTACAAGTGCTTACTAAGTTTCAGTCCCCCATCTTACAGAATATCTCTCATTTACAAATAGCTGCATGAACATTATAGGTAATCCTACAGTTTAGGTGCATAAATTATTTAATTATTTTAAGTTATATTTATAACATTAAAACCTCTGTATAAAAACAAAAGTATATTTTTTATCTCATAAAGTTAACATAACAACAAGTTACTTGTGAATATCGCTATCATCAGGATTGACGAAGTGATGTTGATGGACTACAACATCATGCATGTATATGCCATTGCCAACACGGTCAATATTTGGGTAAGACGGCCAACCATCATAAATTATATGTGTACCAGAGAGAATAAATCTCTGAATTAATGGCTCCAGCGTGGCAGCTGTGCGTTAGGAACCTCGATCAGAAAGCACTTACCGTGCTGCGTTCAATGCCATGCACACAAAATAATTTACGCACCTAAACTGTAGGATTACCACATTGTAAGTCTGATATTAAGTTTGATTTGATGGAAAATGATTTTCCTTCGCATGCAGCTCTCATTTTGAACACTGTAGTCAGATGCTGAAAATTAATAGTCACGAATTCTAACTACTTTAAGGTGAAGCTGCTGCAGTGAAGGTTGGGTCACTGGAAAATGAATAATTTTCTAGCAACATCTAATGCAAGCGTTAGTATTAAGTCAGAACTGAATTCATCAATCATTTGGCCATGCGTATAACAAATAACGTACTCATTACTCTCAGATAAATTTCGCATACAGAACTATATGATCAAACTTGATATAATTACTCGAATACTTGCTTAAAGACCTAATGAACACGGTGCAACATATTCAAATGGCGCCATAAAATCACACATGCCAGGACCAAAACATCAATACAATCGCTCTAAAAATCTAACAACCAATACTGTATTACAAGCTCCATCTCGATTACCAATGCATCCTAAAATCCTCTTTCGAAATCTATAGATTATGGTCTTTCAAAATCTCACGCTGTCACCCAACAATGATAACTTGAACGGTTTGTATTGTATTATTTCTGTTTTTGCTAGCGAAGTTGCATGCGTACGGTGACAGCGTACCAGACTACCAGTGGTGGGTCGACGTCGAATCGATACTTTACTCGATCTCGATACTCAATTATTAGTTTAAATCAGGGTTGTTCATCTGGCGGCCCGCAGGCCAGTTTCATCCAAAGTTTTTCATAGGGACCCGCCACCAAGTTTTGGAAAATAACAATTTTATCTAGGCCCTATATGACCGGTTGTTAAAATTAAGTAGTAAGTATGTAAGTAAGTAAGTTTCTACCGACTTAGTGTATTAGTTAGACCAGGGCCGCTGTACAGCCTCCCTGGTTAGACTTAGTAAGACTAGTGACAGTCATTCGACTGATTCTGTTCAATTTCAATCTCATGAGTCATGATCCATTCTATTCTATTGAATGAAGATTTTCTAATCTAGTGCGAGCACTGCGGAAAAGGGTTTTCTCTAACAATACCCGCAATGTCAATTAGACCTGCGCCCGCCGCCGCCCGCTGCCGACGTTTTGCATGACGACGACGCCGGTGATACCGGATCGGCGCGCCGCCGCCGAGAGGATACCGGCGTGACGCCGGCGTCCCTATGGTGAAATTATTTCTCTCATGTAACCAGAGTACACCAAGTTACCAACACTGTTGTAATACGTTGTATGTGTTCACGCAGTTGTTTTAGGATGAGTTACCACATTAATCAGTACGTTGTAGCTAATAATAATAATAATAATAATAATAATAATAATAATAATAATAATAATAAATAATAATAATAATAATAATAATAATAATAATAATAATAATAATAATAATAATAATAATAATAATAATACGTGAATAAACATGTCTTCACCATATAGGCAACACTATAGCTAACTCAAAACACACGTTGCTTATTACTGTTGACCGCTTCAATTACGATCTACGGCGTCGCAATGAGGCACCTCCTATAGCCATATCATGCTGCACTAGCGCCAACGACTGTAGTGTATACTGTATACTAGTGTATAGGCCTAAGAACGAGAGAAATAAAAAATGAAAGTCCTGTCCATGGGTGTATTTAGAATGGCTTAACACGTTGACTGCGATACGATGGATTCCTAGGACGCGGCTGGTGTCGAATGCGTTCATGCGTGACCAACGTGAATGCCGCTAGATTATTTTCAAGGCACAATCACGTTAGACGCCTGTAGGGGAAAATATTTTGAAGCAGATGCGTTTAGAAGCCATCTGTTACTAGTATCATGTTCACTTTACTCAGGTATGCGCCAATTCATAGGGAAAATGCAGGCGCCCTGTAATGTGATGGAACAATAGTTAGCTCAACAATGGCGATTGGAGAAATTACTGCCACAAAATGGAAACAATTTCAATTTAAATTCCAACCTTTATTATCTGGTCCAAATGCGGTGAAATGCCTCCCTCACACCCCGAGCCAAAAATTGTCCACTTCACTGGATGGAAGACTTGACAATGCAGCCACGTAATTACATCGTAGCAGGAATTCTCCGGGTGTACGCTTATACGACGCGTCAGGGAGGATTATAATTACGAGGCTGTGGTTAAGTATATTGTGTTTTTTGAACAAATGTTTATAGGACAAATATTCATACATCTTCCATATAATACGCCTTTTTGATTGGTCACTCATTCTAGTAGCTAAAGGAAGCAGAAGAATGATTCCAAGATCCGTATAAGCTAAAATAGTTTGCATTGAACTAAGGACGTCATATGACGTCCCTAGCGCCATGAGAAAAACCACAATAAGGACGTCAGTTGACGTCCCGCCACTTTAATCTTTAACCGGTTGAGCTCTTAACCTAGGCCTAGGGATCCGAGTCATAGCCTTGCATCATTTTGTTTTTATTCAATGTAGTTTGTAGACTATTGTCGATTGTAGTTCCTCCTGTTTCTTGAAATGACCAACAAGTAAGATTTGTTGCATCTTGAAGTAGCGAGGTGATGCTGCCTTCCACGTATGCGTCAGAAATTGAACAAATGGTCATTGTTCAATAGGGACTCTGACAGCTCAAGAGTTCTTGTTTAAAAATTGCCCTGATTTTTGACATAATTAATGGACAGCCTCTAAGATTGTCATAGACCCTAAGTCAAAATTTGTCTTAAGACTATTTTATGTTGTTTCGAGAATATAGTCCATCCGCAGAAGTATTGAGCAAAGTTATACTTAAATGTTAGCTCAGTGCTATATATATATAGTTCAAACAGGCCCTAATTTGTGATCTATTAGCCCTCTAGCGAGATAAAAAGCTGTAATGTAACTAAGCATATCCATTCTTAACTATCACCCCATCTCCAGAGAATTTCTCAACGATTTTGCAAAAAATCTCACGACTGGTCCAGTCCGAATAGGCCGCCGCGCCAATGCCCCGGGTATACTTAAAGTGAAACATATCGTTTCTGAGCGAAGACGGCGATTAGACAGTCTATTTGCCAGCGTTAGGCTAGCTAGGCCCTATAGTACTGTATAGGTCTAGTTGAGGTCAGCGCTGTTTCATTCATGGAAAGGCTTAGTAGTCAACCGAGGCAGTCCACTGCTACACACTTGATGACCGTTGCCTTCCGGCTTGGATCGGTGTTCCGTTGTTCTTCCATCTGTCTGCGATTCGCGGGAATCGAAGCTTCTGGATTCGGCGGCTTGGAAGACGCAACGACGCGTTCGAAGCTTTCATGCTGGGCGTCTATCTGCCGCCGGTTGTGTGGAGGACTCGCAGGAGGAACTCGAGTAGAACAGGACTCCTCTACGGTCGGTAGGTGTTCACCGCCGGACCCGTGCGTGGCGTTCGCTCGACGCGGTATTTGCTGGTCGGGTGGGACGTCGCGCTGCCAACTGTCGCGACGACGGTGTTGCTTGGGTTCGGTCTGGGCTGCGATCTGAGACTGAACGGAGCTTTGACGAGGTCTGAAGACCGAAGAGTAGTAACAGTACGGGCCTTGGGTCTTGTAGATGGACGCGTAGTCAGGAGGCGCGCTAGTGTCGTCGTCGTCGTCGTAAGGAGGCGGATGCAATACTCCTGGAAATAGAAAAACACCAACGTCCAGTGTTTTATCCAGACTCCAGGCCTTGCGGGGGGGGGAATTAACTAGACTTGGAGGAGAAGAGACACAGTTCAATGCAAAAATTTGTGTCAATGCTGGGATTTGGGGAAACGTTGTGCCGTTGTGGGCTTTTGGGGAGGGTGAATTTTTCCTCTACCAGGCCTGTGTAAAACACTGCCAACATCTGCAGCATTGCTAACGTATTTTGCTCTTATTTTCATCGAATGACGCCGAGGCTCTATTACTGCCATTTTAATGTCTATAGTTGCTCATCCAGCCATTCAGAACTTGATACAGGGCAAATCGACATCGTATACACTAAAGAAGCGGTCCACAGAATTTTTCTATCTGAGACCCTTTCACGCTTCATTTCTTCTTGACTATCATAAAACCAATGCACATACCTCTAGGACAAAGGTGGCCAATCGGCGGCCCGCAGGCTCCTGATTGGCGGCCCTCAGGCATCTTTCCAAATAGATTTTATTGGCCCTATTTATGCATATAATATTGAGTAATGACTAATGAGCAAGTCTTTTAGTTCCTGCGCGCAGGGCCGGATTAAGGTCCGAGTGGGCCTGGGGCTGAGAAAAAAAGGCCGTCGCCTATACTGAAAATCTCTGAAAAGCAAAAAAGGTTATCTCCCTTCCAAATCGTGCTGACAAGCAAAAAGAAGGTTATCTCTCTTCCAAATCGTGCTGACAAGCAATAAAAAGATTATCTCGAAAATCGGTGGGCCTATTTTCATGATGGGCCGGAGGGCTACAGCTCCCTCAGCTCCCACCTTAATATGGCCCTGCCTGCGCGTACTGTAATTTAGTAAAATAGTACCTTACTTTAAACTGCTGTTTAATTGTAACTCTTACCAGTTGCTACCGTTACGTCAGAGGCGTCATTTGGGGGCTGGGGCCGTAAGGGAAGGAAATGAAAATATTAATTTACAATGTATTAATGTGCAACAAAAAACAAAAACAGGGACGTCATTTGCGTTTGGGGGGAGGCAAAAAAGGTCAGATGTGGAGTAACCTGAAGAGTAACTAATCGTAAAAAAGGCTGACAAGCAAAAAAGAAAAATAAAAGGTCGTCAACTTTTTTGGAAATTCGTCAAGTCGAAAAATTGAAAATTAAAAATCTAAAATTTAAAAAAGTGAAAAGAAAAATTTAAAAAAATTTCTCGCCCCTCCAACAAATGTGTGAAATGACGCCACTGCGTTACGTGACTGCATGACTGTACTATTGTTGAAAACAATGATGTGCGAAAGGCAGCAAAAAATGCGGCCCTCTGCATGCTAATAAAATGTATAATGGCCCGCTTGTAGCAAAAGGTTAGCAACCCATGCTCTAGGAAGTTTCTTCGATCTCTATTTGTCACCTTAAAGACTTTGTTTCTTGAGAACCAGAGGTCTATAGGAAGTGTCGAGAATCAAAGAAACTTGTGCATAGGCTATCTCGATAAACTAGGTTATTGAATGCAGTTAGTTACATCAGTGGTTTTCACACAGGCTTACTTGGCCTCCTAAACCACTTAAAATCACATTATTATTATTATTATTATTATTATTATTATTATTATTATTATTATTATTATTATTATTATTATTATTTATTATTATTATTATTATTATTATTATTATTATTATTATTATTATTATTATTATAGTCATAGGCCTAAACGAAACCGGTCACATGTTCAACATAAATTATTGATAAAATGAAGTATGACTATCATTGATATGCGGTTGAAATGCCAGCGTTTTGGGAAATGGCGATTAATTTAGCAATAGTCATCTATTAATCCTCTATATAGGTTATGCATTGTTGCTAAATGGCGTCGTCCTGCTATGTCCCCGATATAAGCCTTATATTTCTTTCACAACTACTCTGAATGTAAGGGTGGCTTGCGCCATTAATCTAGAGTAGTTTACCATTGCTTTCTCTAGACCCGCGTTTTATCTTCGCAGCTTAACGCTGCTACCAATTTATCGACGCCTGAACAATGAACGGCCTTGTTGGCCGCCGGCACCACGACTAGATCCCAGGATGGATGGTCACCCATCCAAGTATTAACCGCGCTTAACGTTGCTTACTTAACTTCGGTGTTCTGACGGGAACCGATCGCACAACGCCACGTAGGCCGACTGCAACAATACGTACTGATAAAGAACATGACATTTGACTGGGCGATTGATAATGAGATGACTCAGATGAGATGTACGTTAGTCAAGCTTAAGACGTCGTTTTCCTACTAGTAGTAGTAGTGGTGGCGTAGCCAGGGTTCTGGAATAGGGAGGGGGCACATCGACATTTTCTGATTTAAAACGTCTCCGACGAGCAAAAAAAAGTCGTTAAGGAATTCGTCGCACGTTCCTGTATTTTCTTCCATCGAGCTACCTGCAGCCCCAATGTCCCAACGGTTTTGCGCAAATCTCGCGACCGGTCCCAGCTGGAATAGAGAGGGACGGCCTCCAGTGACCCCATGGCCACCCGGCCATGGCTACGCAAACGCTTCCTACTTGTATCGAGTGGTCTCGGTTCCGGATCGGATGGTTCGTATAGAATGGGATTTGTGGTGGCCACGTGCCAGTCGGCGATCGAATTTGTCGACCGACCTGTAAAATCAAAGGACCTGCTATCATATGCAGGGCCGCCGAGAAGAGGTCAGAGGGGCAAATGCACAGGGGCCCGGCTCCCTGTAGGGGCTTTGACCGGTGACGTATTAACATCCTGAAAAAGACTAAAAAGAAAAAAAGGTCATCAGCAGTTTTTCACACTTGTTAGGGCCCCGTGACTTCCCTTCTGCGCAGGGGTCTGGAATTTGTCTCGGCGGGCCTGATCATATATATATATATATATATATATATATATATATATATATATATATATATATATATATATATATATATATATTGTAGGAGTCGTGTGAACCGCAGTTTTGTTTCAAACTCTACTTCATATGCGTAACTCGAGAGTTCATGCACTGAGCCCATGTCAATATTTAATTTAAGTAATATTTACTGGTCTGTCAATATTTAAGTCTGTTAGTCAGACATTGACGAAAATCAATGAATATAGGCCAACATTAACTCTCTCTCTCCCTCTCCTCTCCCTCTCTCTCTCTCTCTCTCTCTCTCTCTCTATATATATATATATATATATATATATATATATATAATAATTAAGTAAACAAGAAGTACGTCACTAAAAATGATTGCGCAATGGCAGCATCACTAATCACTGGCCGGTCCGAATTCCACGGAGGCGGCTAAATGCCGCGGCTCTGCTCAAGATGCCGCGGTCCGCGAAAAACTGTGGACCCTATTGACCGCTTATAGAATGTTTTGGCCTTTTAGCTTTGGAGTTCGTTGTTTCTTAAAAAGAGTCCCGTTTTCAGATTAATTTTATTGTTTGGCGCTAAATGGATTAACAGTTCCGCATAAATTGATTCCAGATTATTTCGTGCGATTTTGTGTTATCCGATGAAATTAAACGACGTTTGTTTTGACTGACCTGAAAACTGTGTTTTTCTTCGTCTGTATATAAAACAACAGGGGCAACAGTAGCACAGCGTCACCGACGTTATGGAGAGCGCTATTACGAGGGCAACTGACAGACCCACGAACAACGGAGCACTACGGCGACAGAAGACATAGAAAACGACGCAACAACACAGATCGCAATCTTCATCATGCCAATGCATTCTCCATCAATGCTACCTCATCATCCATAATCTCCTTGCGTCGTTATCGTCATATTTCGTTATCGCTATGCTCATCGCGGCAGTTGTGAACTGAATGAGGCTTGCCAAGGTCTGTTTGATATGCCTTTAGCTCAGGGGTGTAGCGACGGGGGGCATATCGGTATATATATATACCCCCTCCAAAAAAAATCAGGCTACCTTAAAATGTTTAATGTGTTTTTAAGATTTTAAAAGTTTTTCACGATTCATACTATGACACTCTCACCCCCACTACCCCAAATCACATCATACACAAATCAAATTCCTGGCTACGCCTCTGCTTTAGCTCGCCTGCATTTGTCCAATGAGCAACTCGATTGCACAAATGCACATAGTTATCTGCGGACTTTAATGATTAAGACTTCTAGTAGCCTAATACTGTTCGACCGATTAAATTAAATCAATTAAAAACAGTATAATGATAACGTAGTGGACAGGCAGTGGGGTATTTACACGCAATGGAAATAGCAAGGGAAAGGGAAACTGGAGAATTGGTCTGATAATCTGCTTACAGTCTTTAAAGCCATCACAACTCACATCAACATAGTGGGAACAAGGTCCGACTGTCTTCCCCATAATTGCATAATTATTATAGGGCCTATTCAGGCTATTCTTACTGTAGGCTGTATTCACTAGAGGTCTCCGATTGCGTGTCCCTCTGGCGAGGGCAGCAGTAACGATGATTCTCCGGTCCGCAACAGTACACTCGATCCGATCGGCCCCATCTCGGGCAGAAAAAACCGTTGTTCCACTGTCCGTGTTTGTCTGTGTATCCGGAACAGTATTCGACAGTCGTCTCTAACGACACATAAACAGCGAACAAATTAACTCACTTAAACGTTATGACGATATTGCTAATAGCCTAATTGATTGATAATAATCATATTTTCTTCGTTAGCCGTGCGTTTACTTTAATAATAATAATAATAATAATAATAATAATAATAATAATAATAATAATAAATCATAATCATAAATCATAATCATAAATCATAATTGTAAATCATAGGTCTAATCAGTGCTTTTTTTCTGCCGGAACACGCCGGAACGGCGTTCCGGAACCTTTTTCTCCCGAGTTTTATAAATTTTTAATTTATATTAATTAAATTAAATTATTTTAATTATTTTTGTAGCTTTTCCAGGCTGTAAATTATTTTAATTATTTTTATAGCTTTTCCAGGCTGTGACTGGCTTTTCCAGGCTGTGACTTATGATCTGTTAACTTATATTTATTACTGAATTTACAGTTATTACTTATATTATTATTTTATAATAATAATAATAATAATAATAATATCTACGAGGAAGAACGAATTGAACGTCGAGACCGATTCGAAAAAGCAGAATCTAACTGGTTCATGAAGATGCGTTCCGGCACCTTTTTTCTAGAAAAAAGCACTGATTATAATAATGTGATTTTAAAGTGGGTTATGAGGCTAAGTTAGTCTGTGTGAAACCACTATAGTAAGTCTCCACGTTCGACACCCTAGCATTCCCAGATAACCTTTGAATCATTTACTGTTTCTACTGTCACTGCCACCTCGTCCAAACTGTTCCACCTGTCCACAGCCCTTGTACTCGTATCCAGACCATTCATTTATTCATAAAAGCGAAATCATCGGTCTTCTGGCTTCACCACCGGGCCTTCGACGGTCGCCGATTCGAACCTATGGGCGGCTGTCAGACTGTCCAGTGATCGTATATAATTCACGTTCGCATCCAATGATAAAGACAGTAAACCAGGAGCCTGCGAAGTCTTTTAGTCAGAGGCCGCGCTGCTGGCTTTTGAAGACTAAGCGGACTACAAGCACAAGGCATAACATTTATTAGAACAGATTTAGTACGATTTGCGCAAGTTCCTCATTTTGGGCAGAGGGCAGGATTATAGATCTTGGCGGGCCGTATCCGGCCCGCGGGCCATACTTTAGAGACCTCTGCAGTAGATCAACAACAGCGATCTGTCTGTCAACAGGTTTTCTTTTTCATACTTCAGAAGCGTAGATCGCTTGGGGGCGCCACGAGCCAAATATTGGGCGGGCCATCATGGCCAATATTTCATTCAAGACAGCGCAGCGAGATATTCTCGCCGTTACGATCAATCGATCATTGAAAAACACAGTTATATGGTTATATAAATATAATAATTTCGAGTGGTTTCCACATCTGTGACGCCTCAATTACATATTGCAATATTATGCCAATAATATATTGCGGATTTTCGGTTATTAGTTCCACAAAACACTGTAAAGTGCCAAATAAAATTGGGTGGGCCAAACACATTGTGGCCCATTGGGCCTAAATATTGGGTGGGCCATGGTTCACCTGTGGCCCACCCTGTTGCACCCCCATGGTAGATCGCGATTTATGCCATACAATTTATGCAGTTAAATGCAATATTGTTGCAGGCACTATACCAATTTACTAAAAATGTACATTCATTTTGCCATACTGTATATAATCTATACCAAAAGCCAATTTTAAAATGGAGAAATGTTCAGACTTGTTCTAGCATTGTCCATGGCAACTAAGCGACGCGGGCTTTCTATCGCGGTGGTCTTGTGGGTGACGTACACGCTTGTTTTTGCTTTTCATTTCGATGCAATTCAACTTAGGTGTTCTCATCTGCTCGCATTTCCCAAACGTAAACAGTGCACATGTAGTACAAGGATGGCTATTGACAGTGGCGGTTCTAAGAACTCTTGGTGGGAGATGCAATGAATTTCTAGGAAGTTGATGGGGGTGTAATGAATTTCTAGGAAGATCCCGCCAATTTTCAAACGAATTACGTGTTAACGGTTTAGAAGAAATCTGTAGATTTGATTTATAAAATATAATGTCCAGAATTGACAATGTATAGCAGCCATTTTAATCTGGTTGTACAAAGTCATAGTGCAAAATCGAGTTTTCTATTACTGGAAGCGAATTTGTCGATGATCTTGTCTATGGATATGTCCAGGTCTTTGTAAATATACATCAAGACTAATTCGTTTAGAGTTTAGACGATCATCTTCCAAAGAAAACGCATTTTTGGTGGGCCGGTCGGTGGGGGGATGCATCCTCAGTCATCCCCAGCGTGAAACCGTCCTGGCTATTGACTTCTTACTACCTGACTGGTGGTGTGTTGGTCTATAGACCTAGAAAACGAAACCGATCTCTCGAATACAGTTTGCCCAATCGATATCATCGATCATATCGAGATCAATCAATATAATCGTGCTTGATCCGACGAATTATAGAAGCATACGCACAGACACGGGAAAGGAATCCACAGCAGGCGCCTCTGAGTCCAGAACGTCGGGACGGTAGTACTATTTATACTGGAAGCAACGACCTATAGAAGCCACAGAATGACTCCGGAACGAGTACAGCACGCTTGTATGGCTCATGTGGATGAGAGCACAAGGCTCAATCTCCTGAGACAGGAACATGAGCCTATCTGGCGTCACAGCCACAGACGATGCCCTCATGCATGACCAATCGCTCTGACGGAGTTCATCTGTTCACCTCTATGCGTCGTTGTCTCCTTTCTCCTCCTTGTATGTCTCTTTCTCTGTCTGTCTCAAACTCACTCACTCTCTCTATTTCGCTGTCTCTCTCTCTATCTTTCTGTCTCTCTTTACCTCTCTCTCTGTCTCGCTCTGTCTCTCTTTCCCCCTTCCCCTCTTTCCCTCTCGCTCTTTCTGTCTGCGTCAGTCTCTGTCTCTGTCTATATTTCCGTCTCTGTCTGTCTGTCTCTGTCTGTGTGTCTCTCTGTCTCTGTTTATGTCAGTCTGTCTCTCTTTCCATCTCCCTCCCTCTCCTCCTTCTCTCTCTCTCTTGTTGACAGCATTTCCAAAGCAACATCTCTCTCTCTCTCTCTCTCTCTCTCTCTCTCTCTCTCTCTCTCTCTCTCTCTCTCTCTCTCTCTCTCTCTCTCTCTCTCTCTCTCTCTCTCTCTCTCTCTCTCTCTCTCTCTGACACCCTGTGTCATTCTGTCGAAGATGTGCTTCCGCTCTGTCTAGACAGATGACGCTTACAAAATGAACGAATCGAACGACAAAGTCATTCTCCGACTTCTTCGCCGTCATCGTTTGCCTAATTCTCTTTGCGGCGCCGATGTTCGTGGCTTAAATCCACTTCGCTTAATTAGAAATACTGACTCTGCCATCTGCCTGTCTCGATCGACGTTAAGCCGAATGATATCATCATTAGGCCTATCGCTTCATGCATCGATGCTTTAAATTTGCGATAGAGTTCCTCCAATATCTCTCCTAGTCGACGAGGAATGGCAGACACTCTGCTCTATACACTCAAAAAAATAATCCCTCAAAAGTTGAGGGAAGTAATTCCCTAAACTAAAGTTTACGGAATTTTCCCTAACACTTGAGAGAAATTTCCGTAACCGTTAGGAAATAATCCCTCAAAAGTTGAGGGAAGTAATTTAGTGTATTGGCGGAGACTAACTCGCAAGACGTCTATTCAAGGCAGCGATCGTTTGCTCAAGACAATGAGCGAACGCCGAGACCTGGTTTTATTGAGAAAACTCAGACAACTGTCAAAAATCCCAGACAACAAAGAAAATGACTGGAAAACAACTACGACTACCAAACAAGCTGCAACTACTCAAACGCACTGTAATAATTCCATTCAGCGCTTGCGATAAGCCTAGATGATACGTGCAATTCACACAGCAATAAGTTTAGAACTCTTTCAGCAACTCACAGCCAGAAAATGCATTATTCAAACCACTCCATTCCCCCAGGATATTCTTCCTGGAGATAGAAATTATAGCGAAGATACTGTACTCGGACTTATCCAGCGAACGCGACTTCAAATAGACCGACAATTACAAGACCCTACGAATTCGCAGATTCGCCAGATGGCTCTTCTCTAGTCGGATTACAGCCGGTATCTGATCTAGCCGATTCATACATTCGCTCATACGTATCGAGGCTTTGCGCAGCCATAAGTACAGCTTTCAGTAAAGACAAATTAGTCAAACACCTAGCTATCTTAGTCACTAGAGTTCTCAAAGGAACCGAATGAATCTATACTCCATTCGTCTTCCCGAATCCTGTTGCTGAAAAGATCACGACCCTTAACGGGCCTATACACCACATCCCGTCCTACTAAAAGAACTTTTGCGTCCCGCAAAAGAAGATAATAACGGCTCCTCTTCTAGAACCGAATCATTTTCTGACGAGCTTTTGCCGAGGAATTATGAATTCCCAAAACGCGAACAACCCTGGTCAGGTAAGAATTTTAAATCTATTACGTATGAATTTGGTATTAATCGGTATTTACAGAAATTATAACACTCAAAGACTTAAGAAAATAAAATATGTCTGGATAAATTTGAAAAAGAGAGTGGAGATATTGTAGTAAGAATTACTTTTGGCCGACAGTTATGAACTGTGGCTGTCCATTTCTCAGAAAGGAAACAAGTGTGTAAGTCACTTGAATATTCTATAAAAAATTGAATTCTATGGAGCGTTTTGAGTGAGAAATTGTACTAATTAGATTTTAAAATTTCACACAACCTTGTCGATGGGACTCTATGCTTTCAAAACTCGATAAATTTTGAAACGTCAAAAGTCCGAAAAAATTTTAAAGTACTGTAGCCTAACCCTCAAGACCCTTAAATTTTGGTAGAATGTAGTGTAGGTCAATGAAATTAAATACCACGCAGAAAACGGTGCCCTTCACTGAGCACAGAGTGAAAGTAAGCAAAATATACGAAGCAATGCTGAATTCATGAAAAGCAAAATGCTACAGGGGCGTAGCTACGGGGGGGCAGGGGGGTACAAATGTTCTCGGGCGCCAAGATACAGGTGCGCCAATTTCATAGTCTGTCTCCCCTCGGACATAGAATACTTTAGCTACGCCTCTGAAATACATAAAACACACAATAGACAACATGAAAAGCATCAATCAGTACACACACAAACCAAAAACATAGTAATTTGCACTTTATATGTAAACATTCGAGTGTAATTCATACAATGGAGTTTCATTAAGCGTTCAATAAAATGTGGACGTGTTTTTATAGGGAGGCGATCAGCCGCCCCGAAGACCAGCTCCACAACCTCATCCGCCCCAAATGGCAACTGGAATTCATGGCCAATGGCCAATAACAGTATTCTATGGATTAATTTTTATTATTCAACCAACGATAGTCTCATTATCCTGGCCTTTGGGTCGGGTGGAGAACTACAAGGAATTATGGCGTTTCCTCGATAAGGTACATTCGTGTTTCAATATTATAACTCATAATTATATGTTGCAAAATTTTAAAAAAAATGTCAAAGCAGTTTGAACGAATCGACAAAAAAATTATTTTTAACGACTGTTCATGCAAAAGGTCAATTCAAAATGCGTATGTATATCGATAACAGCGAAGATATAAGCTCGAAAATGAAACACAATTAGGGGCCTACTGTAATGACACAGTTATACTGTTATGACTATAACAAAGCTATTAACTAACTTATTTGTCAATGAAAATTGAAACCGTTATTATGTTGTAGATTATTTCTGGGAAGCTATAATCCTACTCCATTGGAGTTACTAACTGTCGCTGTAAATTGATGTTGATTATAACCCATAATAATAAATCATTTTGTATAATATTTAATAACTAAGTATTAACTATAAATATAAAAAAAATTCAATAACCTATGTGAAAGCTTTTGGTACAGAGTGGAATAACAATTATTTGCTTATATATTGGGCCGATGGCGCTATAGCGGCACAGTTATGAGATTATTTTAGAAGGAGAATGGACTGGCGGGATGTTATCGGAAACAATTGTTACACCTGCACAAACCACAGTCTATGGCTATTTATCGATGCTTCAGAAATACAGTGTACTGTCGACTACTGGAAACTGACTCCAGGAGGAGATAACCTATTGACCCAAAACGATTTACAATAAGGGAAGCTCATAGAGCCGTTACCGGAGAGGTAAGTCTATGATAAACGCACAAGTCTCACACTAAGACTTTGATTCCCGAAAATAGACGATAAAACAATCTGAAAATAACACACTTGGGTTAGAAAGATGGGGGGGGGGAATTTTCTCTGTACACCCCATGTACTTTTTCGTATATTTACATAGGTCTAAACAAAACCAATTGGATTTTAACCCGAGCACACTCGTTTGAAAAAAAATAACCTGTAGTCATTTTTATCAAACTATGTTTGAATGATAAAATTGTTATTTGTGTGTTTAGATTTGGAATATACATAGATATCATTGATTATCAATGAGGATTTGGTCAACAAGAGGATTTTTCACAAAAACCTTGGAAGATTACATCCAAAGAGTCCTGTCTCCACAGCGTATACACCAGCCAAAAAGCAAACAAAAATAAAACAACATAGGCGTGAACTTTGATGAAATATGGGGGGTAACTCAACTCTATATTTCCAAGTAGCCTTTTCTCCTGACAAAAGAAGAAACTAATTGGGGGGGGGACTGAGGGCTATTCATTTCCCCATTTCCATTTCCTCAGTCTATGCGATCGAATTCAGTGGAATCTCCCACTAAGGTTAACGCCTATATACAGTACAATAAAGCATATTTCAAAACTTAAATCTCACACACTAATCAGTGGCGTATCCATTGCCAGGGGTGTCCTGGGTGCCACCTCCAAGCGTGAGGAAAACCGACAATGTATGAATCAACCTCACATGATGCATGTTAGCATGTAGGCCTATAAGCCAATCACTTAATCAGAGGACCGGTCCCACTGACTCCCATATGTAGATACGCCTCTGCTAAATATAAAGAAACAAACTTTAGCATACACAACTAAAATTGTTCAACTAATCACACGTGAGTAAATATGTTAGCATGATTGTCCATAATTATGCTTCGAATACAAATTAAGCTTACTACAAATACTAACTAATTAAGCAACTAATGAATAACAACAATTTCAAAGTCTTTCCGACTCTAGATTGCGAACTGCTGCCACAGGGATTTGATTGGTCTCTAACTCATTTGAGTCATTTGCCGAAAGCACATGTGGCTGTATCTGTAAGAAATTTTGTAAGCGAATTTCATGAAGCCACAAAGTGACAGAAAATGTTCTGTGAATCCCCACAATTCTTTTCAGCTGAAATACTTGGAACCAGTCAATGTGAATCTGACCTGGTGGGATCAGACACACATCAGTTGACACATGACGAATTTCAATTTTCCAGGAGAAGGTTAGTATCATAGCGAGGCAATTATAACGCTGTAGACGGACATTTGTAATATTAGACCTGGCGTTTAATTCGCACTCTGAAATTGGGTACTGAAAGCCAAACCAGCGAATGTCTACATAACGCTGAGAATTCGCAAAACGAAGAACCAAAAAATTATTCGAAGAGCTATTGGCTGCCTTCCTTGAGCGCCGACAACGTAGAATTATGTAAGTAATTAGAAATAATATGATGAGGAGTAAGATAACCAGAAGTAAATAGAATTGACTCGTACTAGCCGACTGATTATCCGTGGATGGTAGGGTTGAGGTGAGTGGATATATGAACTGCGGATAGGCTTCGGTCAAACGTGTTCGAACTGATATTGTCATAAGCAAAACAGCTAACTTGTTTACTCGAAAACAAAGGTAACTTATGGCAATAATTAGAATCAATGAAACAGCAGATACTAATGAAAATCCATAAATCAGCACTTGATTATGAGACTTATCGACCGATGTTTGACGAGCTTCACTGACTAACGCATTGTAATCGTTCTGAAACAGAAGCGCCCCCTGTTGAATCGCCTGCATAGTCGTTTCAAAATCTTCCTCTAGTGCGGCTAAACCTTTAGAATTAGTCTTAGAAATCTGAAAAGGAGGAAGAAGAAGCGCCAATGATTGATTGAACAAGTGGTCAGACCCGATGGCCATCCATTGATCCGGATGAAACAAGTACTGTAAAATAATTTTATTTGCGCCATACTCAAGAGAAACTTGAGACTTTGCAGAAGAGAAATTCCGAATTTGTGGAGTCTGAGAAGGTATATATCCATTCAAAGAATTCAAACTACAGCCAGAAGGAATTTTAGCAACACACGAGAGACAACCATTGAAGGGTTGCGGTGCTGAATCTCTGCAGGTGAGTGACAGGTTAAAAGTATTTTCCATGATAACAGAATCAGGAGGGATTGGAATCAATACGCTTGGTCTATCCGACAACAATTTAAAAGAACATAATTCTGAAACATCAGTTGCAACATCTTTAAATAAAGCTACGATGCATGTATTCAAATCAGATTTTAAAGTGATTTCTGCAATGTCCAAGAAATACGAATAATCTCCCAATTCGAGGTTCGGTAAAAAGTCCCATGTAGCGAACAAACGCTGATCCGAAGAAATCGCAAAAACTTAGGCAGATTAACCAGCAGTGTAGAAATTTGATGCGTATCAGCTATCGTTTTTGGGTAATTAATCACTTCGTATAAAATAAAGGGTGACGGTATTGTTGAAATTGGAACATATATTGTAACGTAAAGCAGGGTATGTGACTTCGCAGCCACAAAGAATGGACGCTTATAATAAAAAGATACGTCGCGGAGGAGTATACGAGCAGGTTCGTGCCTATTACGTAACTCATCGGCAATGCGATTCAAAGCATGCTGAATATGCGAACGATGTAATAAAGCCGGATGCAATCTACCAGATAACAATTCTTCCGCAGCCAAGCGAAGATGTGTAAGATGATCTAACACCCTTGTAAAATTAAGGAGACTAGCAGTGAGAAAAGCAGAAAAATGTACACTGTTAGCCCAAGAGGTTCTGAATTGCTGAGACAAATCAATCAGCCATTTTTCTTGTTGCGATAATTGTTCCTTTATTAAATCTACCCTTTTATTCAAAATGCTTGAAGCACTGGCCAGATTCGTAAGTTGATGCTCAAAATCTTGAAGAATTCGTGTGTCACGTTGGCTTAAAACGTTAATGCGCTCTTCTAAGACCTCTATGTCTGATTTTCGCGCTAAGCCGAAAAGATGGTAACCCAAATTACCAATTATGTCAAACCACCCACGCTTAAATTTCTGTGGCAGCGAATCCGATCTCTGTGTTCGCAAAATAGAGTGGATTTGTCGAATAGACTGCCTAACTTGAGAATGAGCAGTCTTTTGCAATTCCGTAAAGCAACATAGTATGGTAAGGCATTCTGACATGACTGAGTGCTCGATAAATTTTCGTGGCTCATACAAGCAAGTGAAGGATTCCCATCTTCTATCTCAAATGTTGGCAATTTGAAATCGAAGACATGGTAGTAAGTATCGGTAACAACTTCAAAATGACCTCTAGATTTAAAATAGACTCCATAACCATGTCTAAACTGACTATCTTCTGTGTTAACGCTGGCGGTGACCGAGCAACTGATGCATAACAGCAAAAGTTGAAACCAGAATCCTACAACAATAAAAAACAAAATTCGATGTGGAAATATCAGAGCCTCCATTTCACTAACTGGCTGTTTGTTCCTCTACCTTCAACTTAGAGGACAGTCTCGCAGATAATATCTAGAATAATTTCTCCCGTCAGACGTCAATAAAGATCGTCCTATGGACCCTAGGAGAAAATCGACAAGCAGCAATGCCTGGCCAGGCAAAATAAACACATTTGTGAAAGTGGCTCTATCAGTGTTCGGTCACATATTTTTGCTTTCTATGCATATTTATTTATAATGTTTAATTTCGTCGTTTCCTTCTGTGACCCGTTTTCGTTCTAGTCACATAAAATGCACGCTTTAACGCGTCGGTAACATCACGTTCATTAATCCATTCGGGCTTAAACTTCGGATCCGACCATTCCACTTTATAGAAAATTTCTTTCCCTATTTTCTTTTGAGCCAACAAACGATTCGCTGAGTGCCATTTTTCGTCAGGCACTTTGAGATTTTGCGAATCAAAATTTTTCTCTGAATTAGAACTTGATGGGTCCCCTGAGCCACCTTGAGATATTTGGGGTGCCGAAGTGTCCTGTGGTTGAGCAGCAGGTGGGGTAGTGTAATCTCGACGGTCAACGTAGCGTCTTAAACGTTCTGAATTCACAGGGTGGGAAAGAATCTTGTTGGTTTGATTGTGACGCAGCATAAAAGTGTGATTACCTACCTTCGCTGTAATATAATAAGGACCTGCGTATCTGAGTGATAACTTCTTCGACAACCCTTTCTTCACTTGAGGAGTCATTAACCAAACTAGGTCACCAGGTTGAAACGTTGGTTCTGCAACGTTCTTATCGTGTGCTAGTTTATTTGAATCTTGCATGATTTTAGTTCTATCCGTAGCTTCTTTATGTGCAGCGGCCAATCGCTTTGTTATATTCAAGGCATGCTCTTCAGGAGTAATTGCTTCGTCTTCCATATTAGGCAACGACAGATCAACACCAAGCCTCATCTGAGTTCCGTGCATTAAATAAAATGGTGAATAATTCAAACGAGCGCTTGTAACAGCACGTATAGAAAACAAAATAGATGGAATAAATTGCGGCCAATCCTGTTGATCTTTACAGAGAATCCTAAGAGATTGCCACAAATGACGGTTTACTCTTTCACAAGCCCCATTGGTCTGTGGCCTAAAACCGGAAGTGTGCAAACGATGAATGCCAAACTTGCGAGAAAGTTCCGCTACAATACTACTAAGAAAATTTGCCCCACGATCACTTAATAGTGATTTCGGACTCCCATAGCGGGTGATGATTTGAGAGTAGAGAAGGTCAGCGATGGTCTCTGACCTCTGATCTCTCATGGGGAACGCCTCGGGGAATCGAGTCAAACTTTCGACAAAAAGCAGTAAATAGCGAAAACCCTCTTTGCTTCGCGGAAGGACAAGAATATCCATTTGCCAACGCCCGAAAATTTCTCGGATGGGCAGTGATTGCAAAGGATTTTTTTTAGAATTTATGGGGTATTTACAACGCTGACAACTTTCGCAAGATGCAATATGATTTTGAACATCCACATGCATGTGTTTCCAAAAATATTTTTGACGTATACTTAGGTAACAACGATGGAATCCCGGATGAGAAGATTCTTCGTGAAATCCATGGAGTAACTTCTCACGTAGGTTTCTAGGAATTACCAACTGACGAATAGTTGATTTAGAGCAGTTACGCGAACGCGGCTGAAAGTAATGGTACAGTATATTGTCATGCAATACGTACTCATTAGCTTCAAATGTTAACTTACGCGCAGCCACATCATCATCAGGCAAAGTTCCAGTCTCAAGATAGTCAATAATGGGTGATATATCAGGACAAAGTCGTTGCTGTGACGCAATGTCGTCAATAACTACTGAATCAGAATCTGGAGCGGTGAGTTCATCCTCAAATATCACATTGAGAGAGGGAATGGGCTCTAAACTCGAACTTAATGGCTCCACATTCGCAAATATTGAGTCTTCAGCAGCCTTGTCGATCGCAGAAGATGGAGGAAGCGAAAGACGCGAGAGAGCATCAGCATTAGAATTCTTACGACCACTTTTATACTGAATGTCGAAATGATAACCCTGCAACAGTAGTGACCAACGCAGCAAACGTCCTGTTGTTGATGTTTTAAGCGACTGTAAGAATTTCAGTGAAATATGATCGGTAAATACAGTAAAATAAGAGTTTGCTAAATAACAGTTGAATTCTCTAATCGCTTCAACAAGAGAAAGACATTCCAAATGCGTGATTGAATAATTTCGCTCTGCAGATGACAGTGAGCGACCACCATAACAAATAGGATGCTCCCGACCGTTACAATCTACCTGGGCCAAAATATACCCGATGCCTATGGTAGAAGCGTCGCAATTTATTACGAACGGCTTTGAAAGGTCTGGGTAAACCAAAACTGGAGCATTGCACAAAGCATGCTTCAAGGTATTGAATGATTTTTCACAATGGTCGTCCCAAAGAAATTCAACGTCCTTTCTTAACATCTGGTGAAGTGGATTTGCAATAATACTGAAACCCTGGATAAAACGACGATAGTATCCCGCAAGACCCAAGAAAGAACGGACATCCTTTTGCGTTTTTGGACGAGGGTATTCTTGAACAAGTTTCACCTTGGATTGGTCTACTTCGATTCCTGTAGCTGACAAATAGTGACCTAAGTACAACACCTTAGGCAGTCCAAAAGAACACTTTTTAGGATGTAATTTCAATCTCGCAGCTGTAAGGCGATCAAAAACCTCTTGCAAATGCTCTAAATGCGACTCAAAATTCTTACTGAAAACTAAAATATCGTCTAAGTAACATAACACTGATTGAAAGGTCATGCCCTTAAAAATATGTGCCATAAGACTCATAAATGACGCAGGCGCGTTGGACAAGCCGAATGGCAAGCGTAAGAATTGATATTGACCCGAATGTGTCACAAAGGTCGTCTTTTCCTTAGAATCTGGGTCAAGTAAAATTTGATGGTAGCCAGATTTTAAATCTAAAACGCTAAATATAGCAGGATGATTATCAGCCAAGGCATCAAACACATCAGTTAAATTTGGCAGCGGGAAATTAATCGGAATTGTAATCTTGTTAATTTTGCGAAAATCTACACAAAAACGAATTTCGCCATTCTTCTTTTTAACAAGGACGACTGGAGAACCCCAAACTGCCTGGGATGGTTCGATAACCCCAGCTTTTAACATTTGCTCCACTTGACTGTCTATCTCTTTCTTAGCTTCAGCAGAATGTCGATAGCACCTTTGCCTAATTGGAACTTCAGTGGTTGTATGAATTGCGTGCTGAGTTAAATTCGTGCCTTGTAAATCCTCTAGCGATTTAGCAAAAACATCAATATTTCGTTCTAATAAATCTTTCAATCTCTGATTCTCCGAATCTGTTAACAAATCTGAATGATATTTGAGACCTAGGTTATCAATGTGACAGTAGGCGGATTTTTATTTTTATCTGTTTTAGAATCATCAGTTGCTTCAGATGAAGAAATAGTGCACAAATTGGAAGTTGACGATGTATGTCTGTGTGTCAGATTAGGAAGTATAGGAATATCCATATTACAATTATCTGACATGGATGAAGATGGTTCATCAAAAATATCATTCTGAGAAACAGGCTCAATTGATGCTAATGGTCGACGTGGAGATAACCAGAGTACACGGTCTGTCGGGTTCAACACACGGCATATAGTCGCAGATGGAAATGTATGAACTAAACCTCGCGCTATTAAAAATTGTTGACGATTTTGTGGTTTCAGAGGTTCAATTAAACACAACTGCGGTGTTATGTGTTTTGGTACAGACATGGGAACCAAAATTTCAGAGTGGGGAGGCAAAACTGTTGGGCGTTTTGGAAATAAAACATTTGCCCTTTCTGAAATGACGTAAATGCGGCAGCAGTCATGTTGTCATATAATGTCAAAAGACGTTCCTTAAAATCAATTTTCGCTTGCGTTGCCTCTAAGAAATCAAGACCTAGAATGAGGTCGTAAGCGATGTTTGGCAGGACACAGCATTCGAAAGGAATTGAAAGTCCATTAATTTTGATTGTAATTTCAACTTTTCCCAAAATGTCGACAGGTTTCCCGTCCGCCAAAGCTAATTTTTGAATTTCTGTGTCCTCCAACCTACGCATAGGCAAGGCTAAACGTTTCAAAAAATCTTTCGACACGATAGAAAAATATGCACCTGTATCAATTAAAGCCATAATTTTAAATCGCGCGACTTGAACAGGTATAATGTTTTTGCTGAAAGATGTTATACTGGCTGTACTGACCCTGTCCATTCCAGCTAAATGGACGGGTGAACTGTCCTATGGTCGCTGCTGCGATCGTGCAAACCGAGCTGCGCGGCACACAGATTGTAAATGACCACGACGATGACAGTAATAACATATTTTATCGCGCGCAGGACAAGTGAAATTTTTAACATGCTTACCACCGCAGTAGTCACAGCGGGGTAGCGTTCCTTGGTTAATCCCTTGTGGTTGATTCGTTCGATTCTGTCCCCGACTTTGGTATGTAGAGACTGGCCGGCTATTGAAGGTTGTCGGCTGCGACGGACGACGGACGTCTTCCCTGAATTGAACCCGGCGCTGCGATGAAGTAGCATCTGGAGATGGAGAGGTTGAGCGGGACGGAGGATTGACAGTGTTGATGCGCAACTTCCTGATTTCCGCCTTCATCTCCGCCAACTCTCTTGCAGTTGCTTCAAGCGGCGAGTCGTCAAGCGCGCTATCTCGAAGGGACAGTTCAGTAATTCGCCCCCATTGACGCAGATCATCAAGAGAGCTTAGCTGGTGTTGAATAACATGTTGCCGAATGCTGGGACGGAGGCCGTTCAGGGCAACGAAGTATAGCTGTTCTTCCGCGACTCCGATTTTCTGGCCCGCCTTGACCACTGCCGTTATGTAGTCGTCAGTGGATTGTTCCTTTGCTTGTTTTAGTAGCCACAGGTCGGCAGTGCTTTTCCATGCATGAGCCGCCTGCGGTCCATAACGTTCAATAAGAGCCTCTTTTAGATCGTCAATAGAGTCTCTAACTCGCGATGATTGAGTATGGTACCAAGCAGCAGCGCCCTCCTTCAGAAGTAAAGGAAGAGCTGCTCGTCGGGAATCGCGGTCTGCTCTGCGAAAGGTGGCCCATAATTCAAAATTTTTCAAAAATTCATGAATGTCCTCGTCCGGTTTTCCATGAAACGGGTTTGGAAGGAGCGAGTTAGAACCTTCAGCCATATTGTCAGTGTAAAAGAAGATCGGAGACTCACGTTGAAACTCTTCCAGCGGTGACTCTTGGTCGAAAGTTGGCAACGTCCTCCGGCAAGATAACTCGAGTTGAACGACTGGTTCTGGATCACGATACGACGAAAGTCTGATGCCTGAAAAACACGGCTCGGCGGATGGACCCGGTGCTGAAGATGAAGTCGATTCAGCGGATGGACCCGGTGCTGAAGATGAAGTCGATTCGGCGGATGGACCCGGTGCTGAAGATGAAGTCGATTCGGCGGATGTTTCTGATATTTCGTGCTGTTGTGCCTTTTCCGGATTCAGGATTCTTCCACTTCGAAGTTGACAATACCCGACTGTGTTGTTGACCGGAGCGCTCATGAAGAAGAATCCGTTTGTCTTTGACTGCTGTTATTTATTTCTCGACGCTATGGACTTGGTCGAACGCTGTTATTCGTAGACTGAAAAGCTACGACGCCGGAGTCTCCACCAATTTTAGTGTATTGGCGGAGACTAACTCGCAAGACGTCTATTCAAGGCAGCGATCGTTTGCTCAAGACAATGAGCGAACGCCGAGACCTGGTTTTATTGAGAAAACTCAGACAACTGTCAAAAATCCCAGACAACAAAGAAAATGACTGGAAAACAACTACGACTACCAAACAAGCTGCAACTACTCAAACGCACTGTAATAATTCCATTCAGCGCTTGCGATAAGCCTAGATGATACGTGCAATTCACACAGCAATAAGTTTAGAACTCTTTCAGCAACTCACAGCCAGAAAATGCATTATTCAAACCACTCCATTCCCCCAGGATATTCTTCCTGGAGATAGAAATTATAGCGAAGATACTGTACTCGGACTTATCCAGCGAACGCGACTTCAAATAGACCGACAATTACAAGACCCTACGAATTCGCAGATTCGCCAGATGGCTCTTCTCTAGTCGGATTACAGCCGGTATCTGATCTAGCCGATTCATACATTCGCTCATACGTATCGAGGCTTTGCGCAGCCATAAGTACAGCTTTCAGTAAAGACAAATTAGTCAAACACCTAGCTATCTTAGTCACTAGAGTTCTCAAAGGAACCGAATGAATCTATACTCCATTCGTCTTCCCGAATCCTGTTGCTGAAAAGATCACGACCCTTAACGGGCCTATACACCACAGTAATTCCCTAAACTAAAGTTTACGGAATTTTCCCTAACACTGAGAGAAATTTCCGTAAGCGTTAGGAAATAATCCCTCAAAAGTTGAGGGAAGTAATTCCCTAAACTAAAGTTTACGGAATCATATCATACCGCCACCTCGTGATTGGCTACGTGAATGCGTTTTATCAGTGTATTGTAGATTTGTAAAGGTTTGATTGTATTTGAAAGTGTTTTAGGCTGACAGCTTCCAGTTTGTATTGTATCAAGCATATTGACTTATCAGTGACAGTCGAGTATTCTAGCAATGAACTGTAGTTTTAATTATAATTGTAGGCAGAATTTATCGTTATTCCATATACACACCACTGTATTGGCATATCCATTTGGATGATAAGTTCGTAATGTTTTATAATTGTTACCTTTACATTAATGAATGTTGAATTTGATGAACAGTCATTTTTACTAAATATTACCGTCTGTATGTACTTGTGTATTTTTGAGGCATTATTTTAAATTTTTACGTTATTATTATTATTATTATTATTATTATTATTATTATTATTATTATTATTATTATTATTATTATTATTATTATTCCAGGATAATTTATATAGTGCTGTACGCATGGTTTAAAATCCAAAATCAAAAGCGGGTGAATTCATTCACTCGGAATTGGCCTCTAAGAGAATTTTCCCTAATTTTTCTCTAAAACTTAGAATGAGGGATTCGTTCACTCACTAACATATATTCAAGTGAATGAATTCCCTCAATGAATACGGATTAATTTGAATAATTCCCTCACTTTGTGTTTGAGTGAATTCATTCACTCAAAGTTGTATTCCCTCAAAGTGAGGGAATATTTGTACAGCTATAGGAGACGGATTATTCCCTCACACATTCCGTTACCGGTAACGGATTATTTTTTTGAGTGTAGTCGTCACTTTCTTCGGCATCTGTTCACGAGTCGTCGTGATGGAGGAAAAGAGACCGCAGTCAAAGAGGCGCAAGAGAAGATGTCGATAATGATGAACGTCCTTACGTAGCAAATGATTCATTCGTAGCCGCATATGTATAGAGTTGTTGTGAATGCATGTCTAGTTGAGAGTGGACAATAAAACAAAACGCTGTCATCCCTCCTCTAAACATCGGATCTTTTGTTTAGACGAGAGATACTTTTGTCCGTCTACTCCGAGTTGTCAGGTGTTTTTTTTAGTAAGACTCGTTCATGAACAAACGAATCCAAATTGATCTTTCACGAATTTTGCAATCGATAGAGATCGCACGTGCATGATGCTGGTCTAAGAGTTTACGGATAAGATGTCACAGTTGATGAAGATCCTGCATGCTTCTAATCGATCATCGAGTATATTTAGCCTTCCCCTAGAATGAACAAGTGAAGAATTTGACCTCTTTTCCTTTGGTTCATCCTGTTTAAAATATAAAATTCAAAACGTGTGTTCCAATATACATCGGTAATTATCTACAGAAAGTGACAGACCCGCTTCAGTATCGATGGACTGAAACGAGAAGAAGCGAAATAGTGTTTCACCCAAAAAATCGACGTTTCTATGTTGCAGTGAATTCGGTCTCCATTTGTAATGAATGTAGGCCTAATGTAATGTAATAGAGTTTTTATATAGCGCTTATTCAGTCTTAATTAAAACCTCCCGCAGCAGAAGCGCTCTCGCTGAGGTTAGCGCGCTGTGTTGACATGGCAAAGCCAACGTCAGAAGCACGGGTTGAAAGCGTTTGACGCCTCTGCGGGTAGGAAAATGATCTTTGAGTTAAAATCCACTCGGATGGTAAAATGATATCGCCGCCGTGACGAAAATTCCGTGGTAAATTCCTAAAAGAGCGTCCTTCCGCAGGATGTTTTTCCCAACGCAGAGACGCCAGTGAAGGACGGAAGAAGATGCTGCTGATAGTCAACGCGCGATGGCAGATGGAGTTCGCGACGTGGAAAAATCCGGCGTTGAAATCCCATGAGGCGGCCTTCCGTGAGAATAGTCCGTCACCGAGCTGGTTCCTGTCTCCGAACTTGTCAGATCCGACGGAGATGGAAAACTCCGGTGAAGACTGGAGTGACAGTCGATCGAGTCAAACAATTGCCGAGAAGGGTGACATTCCAGACACACGCAAACACGCATTGGCGATAGCAGCCATTATGGCGGACAAGATGGCGGAGTTGACGATAACGACCGACCGAAGTCGTCCAGAACCATCGGAAAATACGTAGGACAGAGTAAGCTCCTCGAAAACCCGACGAGCGAGAACTCACGCCTCTCATTTGGCACAAAACAGAACGTCGAAAATTGGCGAAAACGGCGACAATATTCAAACACGCAAACACACACTGGTAAACGGAAGTCCCTATAATATGTAGGGATTGTAGGCCCAAACGAAGAATATTTGTCGTAGGTTAATACTGTATATTGCTCTCTGGCTGGCTGGCTGGCTGGCTGGCTGGCTGGCTGGTTGTCCTGATTCAGTCGATCGTGTGTAGTGTAGTTAAACGGTTCTGTTGGAACAACGGGTCCAAAATCTCAAGGTTTGTATAGCTCGGATAGGTCTACGAGAGAACCGGTAGCCTACGTGATGGTCTTTTTCTTTCCAGTCAAACGAGAGCTTTGCGTCGTTAAATTAGTGACGTAACCTTCTGGGTCATCATTGCCAACATCCAGACAGATCATAGCGCTTGATAAATAGATAATTACTTTCACCGTCCACTAATGAAATGCAGCTGCGTCTTGTAGCGCACAGTTTGAGAGAAATAAAGAGAAGGGAACGGACAGACAGACAGACACACATAAAGAGTGACTGACTGACTGACTGACTGACTGACTGACTGACTGACTGACTGACTGACTGACTGACTGACCAACGACCGACTGACTGACTGACAGTGACGGACAGGCAATATTGGTTCCTCGCTGTTCTACGCAGTTCAACTCCATGAAAAGTCATTGTTTGACTTTTTGCTTGTATTTTAAACTGTAAAAGTCAATTACTAGTCTTAGTGTATATTATTCGATTACCGGAAACAAGTTCAATTACTTTCTCGTGGCCGTTAAAATCTGTCTTTGCCAAAGCATCATCCCCCCATGTTATATTTCAAAAGAAGAGGACAACAAGAACTGTTTTTCCTAGAACGAACGAAAACTCTATGGCAAGAGGCAACGCATACTCAATTGTTCAGATCATTTGAGTAAGACACACTTTCAGTGCTAGAATACACATAGCCATTGGCATAAACTTGGATAAAAAAGTGGGGGCCCAACTCCTATACCCTACCTCTTCCCTGTGGTAGCCTCTCAAAAAGCGGGGGCTCGAGCCTAGATGCCTAATAGAAGTCTACGCCTATGCACATAGCTCTCAGGCATTTCATGTTTGCCCATATAATTCTGTAACCGTAGTACGGTGACTGTCTCTATAAAGAGAAACAATCCAATTATCTATGGGGAACTAACAGTGAAAATTACATATATATATATATATATACGGAGTAATCGATCCTGTAAATTACCGATGTCCTAAATATAGTGTAGGCCTACACGTAGACCGACCGAGCAATGCACTATCACCGAATCCATCCACTCCATGTTCCCCGTTGGAGCAGAGACCGATTCCGGTTCTAACGTTTAAAAACGGAAACGGAAATAAAAGAGGCGTAAATGGCGACTCCATTATTTACGTCGCTGCATGCTGATTCACGCAATTTAAAAGACAACGTTAATATAAGTCTCATAGCTTCCGTGTATGTGTGCTTAAGAAAATGTCTTCCAACAGGGCTTACCAAAACACACATAGTCACATACAGCAGGGGTATTCCGTTAAATTTCACGAAGGGCCAAATTTTTAAGGGCTGGTACCCGAGGGCCAGGTGCGAAAATGTTTAGTTAGGAAAATTAGTTCATAAGTAATAAACACAGATAAGTCGAAAACAATACATTTAAATATATTTTTCATGTATTAGAAAAGTTATTGATCGCTTCAGTATCTTCGCGGGCCATTTCATAGCCCCCTGCGGGCCGGATCTGGCCTGCGGACCGCCTGTTGAATACACTGGTCTACGTCAATTTTGCTGACTTGAAGACAACATGTGATCTTTATGTATTTTGGTGTGCTGAATCCAAAAATCACACCCATTTTCTCCTATCACGTCCAGTTTTTCCGCAAAACGCTGTTTACTGATTTACTGTTTACAGTAATAATGAAGCATTACGTATTATAATTCTTTAGCTATATTGAATATGCAAAAAGATAAGGATGTGCAAAAAGATATGCTTAATATGCAGTGGGCATAACTATTTAATAACGCAACAGCTTAATAGGCAGTTTTAAACTGCAGACGTCAGCGTTTTATGGATATAGGCCTATACAAGCAGCGTGAAACCGACGGCAGCATTCAGTCGTTCATGAGGCTTACAAGTCGCAGTAAATTTAACTATTCTAACTAGCTTTCTGTGGAATATGTCACCCAGCACTGGAACACTTCGTGTGCAGTGCAGGAATGATCCTGACAAATTTTGCTACATTTGTGGTTGCTTTACAACACCTAAACAAAGGAGAGATGTGTCTGAATTTGTGCATAAAGCTTATCATGCATATTTCGCAGTTAAATTGGGTGACCAGGAAAACCTTAAAATTACACATAAAGTGTGCAGGACATGTGTTGAAAGCCTCAGACAGTCCATAATGTGACTAAAGGTCAGAGAAAAAGACTAAAGGTCAGAGAAAAAGTCTTAGCTTTGGAGTTCCAATGGTGTGGCGAGAGCCTCGAAACCATGCATGTTGATGACTGCTACTTCTGCCTGGTAAATATTTCAGGCATGTTCACAAAGACAAAATCTTCCATCCAGTACCCAAATCTCCCATCTGCTCTGAGACCGGTTGCTCACTGTGACGAAGTTCCTGTACCTATTTGCACTACTTTGGGAGTTTCTGACGACGATGAATTTTGCCAGTCAACAGACACCGATGGTGAAGATTTCGTGGCCTCAGAAGTTGACGCTGGAATGCACAAAGCATTCAACCAAGCTGAGTTGAATGACCTTGTATGAGATCTAGATCTGCCGAAGTCGTCAGCAGAGTTACTGGGTTCAAGACTGAAAGAAAAGAACCTGTTCAGTGTTGTCTCCAGGAACCACGCTTATGTATCATGGCAGAGAGAATGATCTTTTGAAATATTTTCATATGGAGGAGGAGTTTGTATACTGCATCAACATCAAAGGACTTATTGAATCAATGGGATGTTATAGTTGTAGACAAGATGCTTTTTGCGAGAGCCTCGAAACCATGCATGTTGATGACTGCTACTTCTGCCTGGTAAATATTTCAGGCATGTTCACAAAGACAAAATCTTCCATCCAGTACCCAAATCTCCCATCTGCTCTGAGACCGGTTGCTCACTGTGACGAAGTTCCTGTACCTATTTGCACTACTTTGGGAGTTTCTGACGACGATGAATTTTGCCAGTCAACAGACACCGATGGTGAAGATTTCGTGGCCTCAGAAGTTGACGCTGGAATGCACAAAGCATTCAACCAAGCTGAGTTGAATGACCTTGTATGAGATCTAGATCTGCCGAAGTCGTCAGCAGAGTTACTGGGTTCAAGACTGAAAGAAAAGAACCTGTTCAGTGTTGTCTCCAGGAACCACGCTTATGTATCATGGCAGAGAGAATGATCTTTTGAAATATTTTCATATGGAGGAGGAGTTTGTATACTGCATCAACATCATAGGACTTATTGAATCAATGGGATGTTATAGTTGTAGACAAGATGCTTTTACGACCTGATTACTGACTTACTTGGCAACTTAAGAGTTGAGAATTATGACCTTTCAGTTCAAAAATTCGAAGATTGATTTTCGAAGACTGAGAGCAAACATGAGTGTCAAGTTGCATTTCCTTCATAGCTACCTGAACATCAAATCTTGAAGCTATGAGTGAGGAACAAGGAGAATGCTTCCATCAAGACATCACGACCATGGAACGTAGATATCAAGGCAGATGGAACTCAAACATTATGGCAGACTACTGCTGGTGTGTACAGCGTGACAACTGTGATATCATAACTATACCGGAGCATCCATAAAGAGAAGATTCCTTACTCAAAACTTAAATTTAAGCAACTAGCTATTGCTCTTATTGCTCTCTTGGTTAGACGACAGACTCATTTTTTGACTGAATAAAAAATATTATGTGTTATCGATTCTTCAGAATTTCCTATTTCCCTTATGTTTGACTTTAACACCTTTAATTAAGCATTCCTCATTTGCGAAAAAATTTGACGTATTGCATAATTTTTGACTTCATATCTGGAATCAGCACCTCTCAATTGGGTAGAATCAGCAAAAATACTTAGGTCAGCAGAAATTTTTTTTAAAAATGTAGACCAGTGATATCCTTGACATACTGTACAGTATATTGAGATGCACTGTTTAAAGTCTCAGAGCATCTCAGAAAACTAGGTTAAATCGTAAGTTTGTAATCCGTATTATTTTTTAAAGAGATTGAAGGACTCTGAGCAAAATTTGTTTTTAAAATCTGAAAATGCTATAGGCCTAATCCGAACGACGACTACCAGTCGCTCTTGCGATTAGTAAACTCAGAAGATGGTTTTCGTTAAAGGACTCGGAAATTTTTCTACCGCAAATTATGCAGATTTTCATAGATGATTCACAATTAAGCATAATAATGTGATTTAAAGTGGTTTAGGAGGCCAAGTAAGCATGCGTGAAACCACATTCAATAACCTAGTTTTCTCAGATACGCTCGTTCGAGTACGGGACTACCTTTACCTTTTTAAATATAAAGGATGGGCATTCCATATACGCAGTCCAAAGTATTTTGTGGTAAGTAAATAGGCCTAATCTAGTATTAGCGGGAGAAAATGGTATAGAAAATGTATTATAATTTCTCACATTATGAGAATGTAGTTTTTCTGGTTTAAAAAATTCAGGTCTATGCCTATAGAAAATCTGAAGTAATGGTCTATTAATATATTTGAACATAAAAATAGAGGTTCGTTGTTTATGTATGTTTGCAGTATTAAGAATATATAAGATATATATATAAGATCGATATTTTTAGGATAATGAGCAGTATCTGTAATTAATCTACACTGTAATTGCATTATTTTGAATTCTTGAATTTTATCAGTTAAACATTTATAATTGAAGCTCCATATAATGATCCAGTATTCAAGGTAAGACATTATCAATGTAAAGTAAAGGTTTAGTAGTGCCTTTATATTAATGTATTTCGTGATAGGCCTATGCCTAAAATATGTAGGTTCTTATAGATATTTTATTTACTAATAATTCAGCGTGATTTTTCCAATTTAAGTTCTGATCTATGATTATTCATAGAAATTTAGTTGAATTCTTTAGAATAATTTCCATGTTATTTATTTTAACCGTATGGCCTATTTGTAAAATTGGGCAATAATTTACATTTGGAGTGAAAGATATTTTTTATAAATATTAATTATAAGTTTAATAATCTGAAACCAAGTATTAACTTTAATTAATTCGTTATTTATTTGTAAAATAAGATCATTTATATTATTATGACTCGCTACAAGGTTAGTATCGCCAGCAAACATTATGCATTTTTAAAAGTTTGATAATTTGATATGCGAACCTAAAGCAGGAAATCTGAACTGGTGTAACTAGCAAAGGCTTATGCACAGTGGCGTAGCAGCCATTTGGACAACCTGGCCAAATGCCAAGGGCCTCTCACCTGTAAAGGGCCCCCGACCCGATGTAAAACAATTTGTTTTCCACAAAGTTGTAAAGTTGTCAGATCAAAAGACCGAACAAAAGCAAAAAAGGTCGTCAACGTTTTCGCAAACCTCGTCGTCAGCTGTAAAGAAGTTAAGAAGTTGAGATCAAAAGACGGCGAAGCAAAAAAAGGTCGTCAACAATTTCGCAAACTTGTCGGATCGTCTCTGGAAAGGCCCCCTGCCCATTTTTCGACAAGGGCCCCCGAGCATGTTGCTACGCCACTGCTTATGCAGGCAGTTATGCTGTATACATAAACTGGAAGCTGAACTGCTCTTTGTCCCAATTTCCCTGCTTCCGTCTCTGGATGAAACCGTGAATACCTTAAGAACGTCCTTAAGAATTCATCGGCTCTGTCAAAACACTGTTGATTACAGATCTGAGATTCAGCAACCAGTATCCTTAATTCCTTCCCTATCTATGCAAAAATAATTCCAAAAGCAGTTACTGTATATCAGATAAACGGTGACGGCGTTACAAGATCTAAGAAAGAATCTTTGAAAGAGAATGACAGGATGGTCCCAAAATATTATCGGGAGGCCTACATAAACCAAAAATTTTAATGTCTTTACTATAACAGATACGCAGCGACAAGTTTATCAGACTAATTGGATGGCCGACGAAGACTCCACTGTGCCAGACGTAAGAGACGTCGAATCGCGGTTCCTGGCGAGGGTGTTTCATTCTTGCATATTGTCGACTGAAAGACGCGATAAACCTCTGTCGAACTGACCTGATTTGACGGCACTGTCACTCCTGAGGCCGGCACAGCGTCCGAAGCAGCTCGATCCCAGAGCAATCAATATGGCCATCCAGTTTCTTGTGACGACGACGACGACGATACAAGCCATCGTCCGTTCCTAAGGCGTATCGTGTCAGATATCTGATACTGATGCTGCTGCTGCTGCTGCGATGACGATGATGATGATGATGATGATGATGATGATGATGATGATGATGATGATGATGATGATGATGATGATGATGATGATATCGTTGCCGTCGACCTACTACTCCACAATGATTATGGTCTCGCTCCGCAGCAACCTAACCGTTGTCGAATCACCCAAGCGTCCGGTTGAGTCTATATATATATATATATATATATATATATATATATATATATATATATATATCTGTCTGTCTCTGTCTCTGTCTCTGTCTCTCACTGGCTCTCTCTCTCTCTCTTTCTGGCCATTGTGCAGCTGACGACGCACGAACAGAAAGCGTTCATTAACGAGCTTTGTAGCTGTCGGGCGATATGCAAGGCCGCATCATGCCGTTGGCATCAACATGACGACGGCCGGCCGGGTGGAGGTGGAGGTGGGGTGGGTCTACCGCGAGATAGTAATCATCGATGCCACGCGGACGGACGACGCGGCGACAAACGTTCGCGCAGTCTAATCGCTGTCTACAACATTTTCGCAATTTCAGTCCATCATTCCTATCACGTCCAGAAATCTCCGTGATACTCTTGTACCATATAAACACGCAAAGCATCTGCCCATCAAACATTTCCACTCTAGACACGACATCGCTCTATCAGCCAGGTTCCGAACATTTTATTCAATATTATATAAGGCACTTCGCAAAATACAGGCTAGGCCTAACTGAAAAATCCAGCATCATTCTAAGGCTGTAAAGCATCGAACCCGATCAAAAAGATACGCACGATGGCCTGCAATCTACATTGAGGTTAACCATAGCATTGCCAAGGGGAAGGGAGTGGCTGACACCCTCCGGTTTTTCCAAAATTTTCTAAGACCTGTTTTTCTGAGACCTGTTGACTTATTTCTCTATGTTGCAGCAGCGGCGTAGCCAAGAGGGCTTTGGGGGATTAATAAACTCCCCTTGGCTGCCGATGGAGAAAATTTTGCAATACATTTTTCATTTTCGGACGCGATTTGGGGGGTCAAAACCCTATTGGCTGGCTGCCGACCGTAAATTTTTTCTAAATGCTATAAAAAATAGAAAGAATGTAAAGGTGTCAAGAAGGTGACGACCTTCTTTCTACTTGTCAATTGCTAAAAAGGGGAAAATAAAAAAAATACATGAAGGAATTATGACGATGAATTTTTTTGCTTGTCAGCTTATAAAAAAGGAAAAATTAGAGGTTTTTTGCCTGTCAAGATTTTTCAAAGTTTGGTCACGATCGAAACCAACCCCTTTCTTCCGGAAATCCTGGCTTCGCCACTGTGTTGTAGAATTCGAAAAGTGTCAAGGATAATGTAGAAAGGTTCCATGTCTATTTGGTTAGCTTATTGTTAGTCTAATAGTGCATCTAAAATAAATTATATTAAAAAGTTAAAGGTAGTCTTATACTCGAACGAGCGAGCGTAGGGACCGACGCTGATCTCCGACTAGACAGGTGGCTCTCGCCATTAATTTAGAGTAGGTTGCCATTACTTTCTCTAGATCCACGTTTTACCTTCGCAGCTTAACGCTGCTACCAATTTACCGACGCCTAAGCGATGAACGGCTTGGTTGTCCGCCGGCATTTTCCAAAATGAATTAGATTAGTTTACACAAATACAATTTAGTATACACTAAATTACTTCAGTAGAATCAGAGATTCATTTATTATTTCTATAATTATGGCTCACTATTTATTAATCACATACTGTGCACCGTAACAAAATCAAGTATAGGCTACTTGAATTAACTTAACACAATATCATCGTAACGTAAAGAGCAAAATAAATAAATCATGCAATGCTTGGATAAGTAACTGGCAATAGTTTCCTCACGTATAACGTTAAAATTTTGTTGATATTTCAACCAGCGTGCAACACATTTCTAGCAAAGAAAAAAATACAACAGTGAAGGTTTTCAGTGCTATAGACAATTGATCACCCACCAGTATTATGGGGAGACAGTTTTGAATTATCGAATGATAAATTGATAATGATACCAACTGCTTGCAGTCTTTATACAGACGCATATCAATGATATCATTATAGTAAGCAACGGATAATTTAATTAATCCATGTTTTTAGTCTGAATGTGAATGCAGAATATAGTTAAATGAAAAATGGCAACACAGTTTTGTGCTAATTCCAATGATTTGCTGACATTTGCAAAAATTAATAGTAGGCCTAACATCTGCTGCATTCGAAAGACTACAAACGATTAGATATAGGCCTGCCTGGGGCGGTCGTAACTGGTGCGGTCATATAAATATTAATTATAAACGGAAGTAAAATCGGGGAAACTGGAAAGAAATTTGTCTAAATAGTTGTTTTACTGGTTTCCTGATTTGTACTGCCGATGTTCTTACCGTCCATGAAGATTAATTATTAGCAAATCGAAGGATTATTATCAAGACATCGCATCAATCGCCAGAGTGCAGCACGAATACTGTTCTGCTTCTACATGTCTGTAGTGGCCAATAATTATGCATGCAGTCGTGCATCGATCTCAAGCAGTGAACTCTAGTAGTAGACCTTTGGATGTTGACTATTGCTTGGCTGATCATAGGCTATACCTTTCCCATATAGCTATCTTAAGAAAGGCTGAGCGCCTAAGAATAAGCAGCTACTTGTGTGCTGCTTTCCAAGGCGCTATAGAAATCTACGAGATTTTACTTACTTACTTACTCGCCTCTTTAATCTTAATGATTGTCACGTGACGTCGAGATATATTGTCAAGTCTCGACGCCTGCGACGTTGTCACGGTAGGTGAAGATGCGGCAGTGACGCAGTGTAGATTTGCCTGACTGAGACTGTGGCATTATCGTGAGATACATCATTTAATCTCCCAAGGTCTAAGTTTTGAAGCATGATTTCCATTTAATTTGACAACATTTCAGTCAACAAAAAAGCCGGTCTGTCCTCCGCAACCTTGGTGTAATATTTTGATAAAACGAAGTCATCTAATGATCACATGAATAAAGCGATCTCAAAGACTATCGTTTTCAAATTTGCTCGATTTCAATAGCCAATGCTCTATTTGCCAGTAGACTTGATTATTGTTATATTATTATTCTTTATACAACTGTATTGCCAAATCTATTGCGCAAACGCTTCAAAAGATTAGGACTTCTATTGCTCGAGCCCACAAGCACTACCGTATTGAACCTGTTCTTCAATAGTGGCTGCAGGCAGGGGTGTAGCGACGGGGTGTATATCGGTATATATAACCCCCAAATCAGACTACCTTAGATTTTAATGCGTTTTGGAGATCTTCAAAGTTTTTTTTAAAGATGTATGCTTCCTCCCCAATCACATTATTCCCCCTCCCCCCCAATCAAATTCCTGGCTACGCCTCTGTCTGCAGGTAGAGTAGAATAAAGAATTGCATCCAATAAAACTGATCTTCTGACTTATAAAAATGCTGCAGTTTGGCCAACGTCATTATTTGAAATCTATGTTAATTAAATCGCCCAAAACATTCTCATTCAATAAGGTTTTCTTGATTCATTGTTACATGTACGATATCGATAACTAATACTGAAATTGGTAAGAGAGCTTTTTCTATTTCTGGGCCTAAAGTCTGAAACTCTCTTCCTCTGGCTGTCAGACCTTCCAATAGATTAAGTATTTTCGGATCTAGGCTTACAGCACATTTTTTCCACATAGCATTTCGCCCACAACTCTGCCTCGTTGTCTCTCATTGATTGATCTATGAAATTACCCGGTCTTTTAAGAATGCATTCGCAGTAGCCTACTATCCATTGGTGCCTTTGAGTATTAGAACTGGTGCTATAAAAGTGCATAGTAATAATAATAATAGGCCTAATAATAACTGTTATTATTATCATCGTACTTTGAGTCTAAAGTTGTGGATTCACATCAAGATAGTGCAGATACTGAACGGTCCTATAGTGTAACGCGTTAAAAAATCAATAGCAGATTGAGTTTCGTTTGTAGCGCTTATTCAGATCTCGTTTTGTTATCGCCTGTAGCTAATAAAAATAGACGCGCACAGTGCTTTATACAGGCCTGACATGTAGGGGAACATCCCCTACCCCCATGACCACAAAAATCTCCAACCCACAAAAGCCTGGAATCTGGAGAAACACTGGACACGCACGCACGTGCTTAAAGTTTATAATTCGTGGAAAAAAACCTTTCTTTTGGTGATGAGAAATTCATAAGTCTGTCCGATGGGTCGAGGTAATCGTTAGACCCTTTTAAACCATTCGCTGGCCTTGCGCTTACGAGTCCGGGCATAGCGCCTCTTTGTTAAATCAAAGTAAATTCTCTGTCGCCTTGGACGAGATATAATGGAGCCTAATAATGGTTTTCGAACAGTCCAGCTGTAATGCAATACGTTCAGAGAGTGACGTGGAGTTCCAGCTCCGGGTTTCATGTCCTCGTGACGACGTTAGGAAACGAATTTGACAGTGACCGCCGTGCATTTGACGCAGCGAAATCTCATTTTCAGTTTAGGGGCTGTCCATAAATGACGTCACGCACTTAGGAGGAAGGGGTTCAAACATTTGTGACGACGGGGGAAGGGGGTTTCAGAAATGTGACGTCACATATGACTAAATATTGTTAGCAATACCGCAATGTTATGTTACCGCAAAATTGAACGTATTTTGCACATACAAATATTTTTACTTCATTTTCAAAAAAAGAATTTGAAAAAGTTTCTGAATATTGTTTCAACTATAATAATTATGATGAATATTCTCAAACGAAACATTAGTTTGACATTGGAAAGACGTCAAGATGACGCGGGGAGGGGGTTAACGCGTTGTGACGTCATATTTGAAGGGTCTGACTTTTGTGACGACGTGTGATGAGGGGGGAGAAGGAGAGCCAAAAAAACTGCCCGAATCGCGTGACGTCATTTATGGACGGCCTCTTATCTTATGAATTTGAAGTAGCGATGGGGGGTAGGGGAAATTTGGGGAGATCACTGAGCGGACTGATTGTGCTTAGAGCGAAGAGGAAATAAAGGAAATAGGCGGACAGGAGAAGAAGAAGAAGAAGAAGAAGAAGAAGGAGGAGTAGGAGTAGGAAGAGGAAGAGGAGGAGGATGTGGAGGAGGAGGCGAATAAGCAATAAAAATTAGTCGACCTGCTTTGAATCCAAATACTCGACCTAAGATATTCTTATGCGCTTTATTGTCAGATAAAGCAAGCCGTGGCACGGAAGGACAGGGCACACCAGCGGCGGAGGTAGTCTCTCGGACGCAGCGCATTATTGGATTCGGAGTCATGGCCTATGCTGTACTCTGTATATAGGACGGCGCAGCATAGGAGGGAGATCTGGCAGCATCCATATTTATAGGCTGACGTGTGCGTATAGTTAAGCCAGGCGTTTTGTCGAAACGTCTTTGCAGCGGCGGAGGCTTTCACAGTGGCGGCGCGCTGGTTCCTGGAAAACTGTTAGATCCCTTTGATGCAATAACCTACTACTCCCGTCGACGACCATAATGCACTCTACTAACTGCCTGCCTGCACCAGAGGCGTAGCCAGGAATTTGATTTGGGGGTATAATGTGATTTGGGGGAGGGTATAAATCTTTAAAAACTTTGAAAATTTTAAAACACACATTAAATTTTTTAAAAGTTAGTCTGATTTTTTGGGGTATATATGCCGATATACCCCGTCGCTGCGCCCCCTGGCCTGCACTAATCAATCAGAGACACATAAAGTGCGTAAGTCTGACACCGTACACTGTATGTGAGTGGATGTACAGTTAACGCTATAGATGAAGCCAGCAAGCACATCGGCTGGCTGACGGACATTGCACGCTGCCTGTCGCCGATTTGTTCCGCGGTCTGTTCGCAGATCTTGCGTTCGACGGCGCCTTCTCAACGCTGTCCAGCAGCAGGCGACACAGAAGTTACTCGAAATCAAACGGATCCGAAGTCTTGGCTTCACAAAGTCAACACGCTGCTGCGGCCACTGTTATGTTTCATTCTTAATCGCAGGAACTGTTTTATTTTAGAAATAACAGCTAATGACGCTCAGGCCCGACTTTTGCCAGTGTGATGCCCCTGGCATCTGGCGGCCTGCGGGGCCCCGGATGGGTTGGATCCAGGGCCGTTTTAAGGCACAGACAAGGTAGGCACGTGCCTCGGGTCCCGCGATATATGAGGGGCCCCGGCAGGAGTGAAAAAAAGTTTTTTCTGATGCTCGAAATAGTTGACGAGCAAAAAAATCATCACGTTTTTCGATGCCTGATCTTTCAATAAATTTATCCTTCAGAAGTTGATCAGTAAAAAAGGTCAAAACTCTGGAGCGCGCAGTCAGGGCCATCTTTAGAATTTTGGGCGCCCTAGGCAGATTTTCATTTTCGGAAATTTTCGCCCATTCACATCACATACGGAAAAAGTCTGACGAGCAAAAAAGCTTCTCAGCTCCCCGAAATAACCTGACGAGCAAAAAAAACGTTATTCGCTCATGAAAAATTTTTTATCCCCGTTTTATTTTGCCCCTACAAAATGTTTCGCCCCTAGGCAGTGCCTAAACTGCCTAATGGTTAAGGTGGCCCTGCGCGCGGTGCCCCTAAAATGCGCGGGGCCTCATGCACAGTGCCCAGTTTCCAACACATAAAGACTGGGCTGATGACTGTTGAACAAACAGCAGACAGATAGATGATAAATGATAGATAGATAGATGATAGATGATAGATAGATGATAGATAGACAGATGGACAGACAGAGAGGTGTGTGATGCAGCGAAGTCTGGAGTTCGCGTGCTGTTGAGTGATGTGTTAGCTGCGAATGTTTCGGCTGCGTTTCAAATAGACTTTGGACAGCCGTCGTCTTTTGCACGGCAAGAGAATACAATTATTAACGTCAGTCTTTGGAAATATCGAATGTGCAACAAACGCATCGGTCAAAAAAGATCAATGACGCATACCTTTGTGAAAATGGAAACGGCAGGGCTGCAGGGGTGGGGTGGGGGGAGACGGCCTGGAAAACGAACTCAGAGGATTATGCGCATTTCCCGGGCGAGGCACTGTGTTCTCACGCGCAAGTCGAAGGACGAGCTCCGCTGGCGTAATGCATTTTTGCCGTTTAAAGATGAAATCATCTCGGGCGTTTACTTTTCAGTCGTGCGTTTTTCAGAGATGATCGTCATTCAGCGAACGCTTTTCACTCTTCGTCGGAGAATAACAATTACTGGTTGCTGGCATTTCCTATTTTTCGCCTTCTCCTATTTCGCGTCATCTCGATTTTATTTCAGCGACACGAGATAAATTATGCATTTTCACTCTTTCTTTGTTTTGTTACCATTTATTTTCTAAACATCAGTTTCACTTGAGTTTCTTGCAAAGGAATGTCATCTTTCAATCAGCTTATATTATATGATTTATTTATAGGCCTATGACTATGTTCAGTTCTGCTGTATCCTTAGTTGAAGTGAAATATGAATGTTGTTTTTGCGGTGATTTTGAAGACGGAGTCACTTTTACAAAATCCGAACTTTTCGCAATATGACCTGTATGAGATCACGTGCTAAAAGTCGGAGAGAGAAAAAATTGCTCTCGATTGCTATTGTGTACTACATGAATTAATTTAAATTTATACATGGGTAACATGACTACTATTTCGATGCCCCTTTTAAGCAGAGGTCCTGGCCAAATGGTCCGTCTTGTCCCCTCTGATAGGGCTTGAGTCGGAACATCAGTGACGGTGCAGGAAACGTAAGCTGTGTGTGCGTGTGTGCGTGTGCGTGCGTGTTAGCGCTCGACAATATCGATAATAAGAGAATGCAGTGAAACTTGCGTTGATTTCATTTGCAGCGTCACGTTCGCCGGTTCAATTACTTTGACAATCCCTTGGCATCAACCAGAGAGACGTATTGGAGTCGAGCAGGAAATGCATTTCGCAGACTGTCTCATTGAGTCAGAAAGCCGCCGAGACGACGTCTGAAACGTCTTTTTTACACCTGTCGTACGTCAGAAGGTGGGATCCTTCTGACCGCAAGTCGTTTCATGCGTGGCTATCGTTTGGTCACAAATTCTCTTCGCGGGAACAGGTCGTCCTGAATGCGTCTTCCGTCGGCCGACGACGCAGCGGCCGCGGGGGAGCGCGCGCGGAAGCGAGCCGGCGTTGCCCGCAGCCCCAAAAGACCTTGCGCTCTGCTTTGAACGTCCGTCGTATTTTGGTTACCGACGAAAGAGACAGTCCAAAGAATAGAGAAGCAGACAGAGCAGCATACATGCAGACAAACAGAACGTGAAATTCCGGTTGTGCGAAATGGCAGAATCAGTATTTTATCCAGGCCCATTAGGGGGACATTCCCTCTCTCCAAACCTAAACTTCAAATTTCAGCACCGACGACACAAATTTTTGCATTGAATTATATGTCTCTTCCCCTCCAGCCAAGTCAATTTCCCCCAGACCTGGAGTCTGGATAAAACGCTGGGCAGAATAAATCATAAATCAACTGAGGAAAAAGACGGCTTCACAAGAGTCCAAATGCAATAATATATTATATCCATGGAGCGAAAGGATGATTGTCGAATCGATCAATGGTCCATCTACGGTCGACGAATTAACAGAAAATAGACGAAGAAAAAGATAGGAATATAAGACAAATTATGAATGGCGTATGGACGAGAAATTGACCTTCAGATGCTACAAGGCAATTTGCCATTCGAAGAAATTATATAGCGCTAGCTTCAGTAATAAGCGATTGGTGAAGCGCATGTCATGGTCTTTCGAATAAATGAAAATTTGACTTGCGCGGTGCTGAAAACAGTTCTTGAAAAACTGCGCATCCCTGCATTATCGCTGTCAGCATTATCTCATAAGGGGCTGTCCATTAATTACGTCAACAAAATAGGGGAGGGTTCGAAAAAGTTTGACAGTTGTCGACAGGGGAGAGGGAGGTCAAGAGAAGGCGTAAAAATTAATTCCCCCGTGAACAATTTCATTTTTTACAAATAATCAAAAAAGAAGAACATTTCATGGAATACTGTACTATTTATTGCAACGGAGAAAAGCCTGGCAGGCTAAAAAGCTCATCACCGCCATATTTTGACACTTGATGAGCAGAAAAGGGAAAAGGTCTCATACTGCAAAAATAATAACCTTCCAAAATTTTAAGGGAACCGTCACTCATCTTAGAGGTGTTTAAAAGTTTTAACATAATTATAGGGGTCATTGAATAGTTTTACAGTTGTTGACAATAGGGAGGGCAAAAATTGCCCAATAATTGTTGACGCAATTAATGGTCAGCCCCTAAAATGTTCGCATATACATACGGGAATTTAAAATTCTGCCATTCTATCTTTGAAAAATATAATAATGCCGCCTAGAAATCAAATAGGTTTAAAAGTAATATTTAAACAACTGCTTTTAAAACGTTTGCCTAATGCGCTGTAGCAAACTTTTCAAACTTTCAAACTCGATATTTTGGGTAAGAAATAAAATAGTATAAAATTCGCATAGGCCTATATGGACACATTTCTCTAGATTTCTAGATTTTATTTGTCGTCTGACATCGATCCGATCGCATTAAATAAATAATTTGCATATAATTCTCAATAAAGAAGCACGGCATTAAGTCTACAGTATCTCACAGCAGTAGATAAGTTGTCTCGATAATCATAATCGTAATAATTCTGAGCCCTTGTCACGCAGACTTGAGCGTTGAAATGCCATTTCATGATTAATGATTGATTCTATCATTCTACCAATACACGAAAACTCGCAATTCTTCCTTAGAAGACGAGTTAAAATGTGCAATGTGTCATTAGCATTCGAAAGAACGACTGCACGACCAGGGTACGATTTGTGACCTGGAGCAGTATGGGGGATATGTCGAGCTTTGGGGGTGTAGTTGTTGGGGAAGTGTAGCAGTGGAGGGATGTAGTGGTGGGGGAATGTAACAGTAGGGGGATGCAGTTGGGCAGTGGGGGAATCTCCCCTCCCCCTTACAAATCGCGCCCTGTGCACGGCTATCGACAAAGCCATCATCTCCGATGATGATGATGATGATGATGATGATGATGATGATGATGATGATGATGATGATGATGATGATGATAATTAGCGGAAGGTCGATTGGTCACCGAGGAAGCCTTGGATCTGCATGCCAGAACAACATACTGCATGTTCTAACAACAACAACAACAACAACTCAATAGACCAGCGATAGATCGAGCGAGCGTTTGGCTCTGGTTGCGTTGACCGAAACGAAGTCTTTTGCCGAGTGAAGATTCACTTTCACCGACCGATCGAGTAGAGCGAGGACTTCTCTACGGCACGAAATGTCAGCGGCTGTCTGTGGATTGCGTGCACTGATAATTACCGTATATGCACTTCCCGCCGCTGCGACGGTTTCAGTGCTGTCGTAATTTAGCGTCAATCGACTTTGAATTCTTCAAACCGTTCGGAGCTCCCACTCTGTCTTAATTGGATCCATCGCTCGCTGCTCTCTCTGCATCGGATTTCTAACTTTTTATCGATTTATAGCAGCGAATCTCTCTCTCTCTCTCTTCTTCTCGCCCTTCTTCTCTCCATCCCTCCCTTCTTTCTTCCAGTGGCGGCTCTAGGATTTGGCAAGTGAGGGGCCGTTGGGGTGGCAACTTCTAATCATGGGGGCCAACATTTGTTGTTTAATGTATGTAGCATTAAGTATAGGGTCCCAACTGGGGGGCCACTGGGGGGCCAGGCACTCAATAGGGGGCACGGGCCCCCTGGCCCCCCGGTGGAGCCGCCACTGCTTTCTTCCCTCTCTTCTTCCCTTCCCTCCTTCCCTCTCTCTACCCCTCTCTTTCTTTCTCTCTCTGTCTGTCTGTTTGCCTGTCTGTCTGTCTGTCTGTCTCTCTCGCTCTCTCTCTCCACACGGTGTCTATAGAATATACACGCACAGATAGGAAACGTTTTAGACAGAGATGTTTATGTCTAAGACTCGATGTCATCGTCTATTTGACCCTAAAAGTCAGAGTTAATTCGACCTCTGCTCAGCTTTAACCTCGATACAAAAATTACCCAGACAATCAGAAATATATATCCGATAAAGTAGTAAAACTGCGCATATACAGTCAAATCGATTTGTTGCATATCGCTTTAAAGTAAACTTTTTTCAACATTTCTTTTTGTCTTGTTACCTATCGTCACTCTCAAATCTGAAATTGATTAAAAATAAATAAGTACTGACTGTGAGTCAGACGCCACTGGCCTTAGCTGACGGTCCAGACACCCAGGATATTTTAAAACTGCGATATTTATCATATATCAAGAGGCAATATATCATCAATACATGGGGTTTATGGACATAGCCTATAATAAGCAATCAGTGCCTATTACTAACACCTATATATTATTATTGGTTGTTAGTTATAGAACCTGACATCGCCTTTGAAATGTTCAAGGTTACACTGTTTCTAGGTCGATTGCAACCATTCTGAATTTGATGATGTGATGTCGACGACGACGACGATGACTTAAGTGTCGCAGGCGATAGTGAAGATGATGATGACCGTAATCATTGAGATAAAACTCTGCAAATGGATTCGAGGAAGCAGGAAGACAACGACTCGACAGAAAGGAAAAGACTAAGGAAAGTCTTTGCAAAAGGCGAAGGAAACAGAGCCTGATTTAGCTTCTGCCGCGCATATGAGCCTATATAGTCGTAGTCTGTGCTATCGATTTGTGTTCGAAGAATCGAAGGCAGCGAGAGAAGAACGAGGAATAAGAAAGCCAGAAGAAAACTAGGCTACACAAGAGAAACGAGGAGCAGCGCGAGTGGAAACAGTGAGATTAGAGAACGGGATATGGAAGAAGAGGAGGAGGAAGAGGAGGAGGAGAAGTAGAAGAGGAGGAGGATAACGGGTTGTTTGTGACGTCCAATGTTGCGATATGTTTTTCTGCTTCTTTTGTCGACGGCCACGGAGCATTAGTTTCTGCCTGGAATGTGCAAATGGTCAACGTTTGCTCGACCATGACCCTGCAAATTACATTAATTTTGTCTCGTCGACTCGGCAAACGGCAGCGCATCTCATCAAGCAGCGGCGTAGCCAGGATTTCCGGAAGGGAAGGGGAGGGTTGGTTTTGATCATAACCAACTTCGAAAAATCTTGACAGGCAAAAAGGTCATACTCACCTTTCCTCTTATACGTTTTTACTTTTTTCCTTTGCAGAGTGCTGACAAGCAAAAAAGGTCGTCACCTTAAATCTTCACATTCTATAGCGCTCGTTTACAAATTATTTTGGATCGACAGTCAAGAGGGGCTTTGATCCTCAAGACCGCGTCCGAAAATTTAAAAAATTATGGAAACACATTAAAAAAATTTCGTCGGCAGCCAAGGGGGGCTTAACCCCCAAGCCCCCCCTTGGCTACGCCACTGTCATCAGGTCTTCTAATAACAATAATTCCAGACGAAAGTCGTCTATTCCGAGAACGATCGCCACGGGTCGTTAGCCAAGCATTCTCTCTTTGTCTCTGTGTCACCGCCTCTTTGTCTCTCCCACCCTCCTTCCTTCCTCCCTCCCTTCCTCCCTCCATCTCTCACGGACACAAATAGTCGAGTTTTTAAGCCCCGACTATTTGTGCTTATGCTTCAAGCCTCTGCTCTTTTCGTAACTGAACTCTTCGGCCTTTGCTAGGAACGTTAACTGAAAATGAGTGGTGCTAGTTTTGGGGGCTGTGAGGAAATCAGAAAATCAACGGGAACCGATAAAGGTCGACATGTCTGTTCGTCAACTGATCCAAAATAGTAGGCCGTAAAAATCATTTCGTTTAAGTCTTCCATGAACACTAGGCCTACTGTATGTGCAGTTGTGCACTAAGCATTCAGTGTACAAGGTGACGCAAAAACCGGAATAGTCACATTTAAATTCCAATCAATCAATCAACTTCTATAGCGCCACTATCATAATACCCAGGGCATCAGCCGATGGCGCACCAAATCCAAATAGAATTAGAGCCAGGTCAGGCCAGAAAATCAGTCCGAAACGACGGGAGAGCAATCTATGAGGGATAAGCCAAGTCAAACAGATGTGTTTTAAGACCAGATCTGAAAGATGATAAAATTGCTAGTTATACGAAGTGATGTTGGTAGTGAATTCCAGAGCTTATAAGGGCCGCACACTGAGAAACAACTTTGCATTTAATACAGTCCGGTTTTTTGCGCCACCCCGTATATCCGTAATAGATTCTTCATTATACATTTATATAGTCGCTTTATTGTATTGAATTAGGGTCTTCGATCACATCGACTTTCAGCTGCTTTCGTCGTTCGTCAATCGATCACCCAATGGATTCGCTTACAGTGCTGCAGAAACACGGCGTACGGCAAAGCATATGATCCAACGATAATCAATTCTCAAAGGCAGAGCAACTCTAGCGCGCTAAACGACCTGCGGAATCCGACAGCTTAAGTGCGTGAGATCTGGTCCACTTTTCAACGACCCTAGGACTTTATTACGTCCCCTGCGACCAATGCAATCACTCACATATTACTCTCTCGGGGGTCCTTGTTTACGGCCATCCCTTCCTCCCAGGGTGGACATTTCTGTGCCTGTGTTCGACTGTCGCTACAAGGATTAGACTCCTTATTCTCAGAGGGCAATCGATAGAGGATCAGAATCAACTCCCCTGAGGCAAAGCTTCGCTTCCAGTGGCAATCGGAAAAAGCGTGTTAGTTAGTGGAAGTTAGCACAATAAAAATTTGACAAAGCGACAAGTATTTAAGAGCAGCATCATTATACTGCACAGAGCAGATGCAAACATTGCATTGCAGATGGTTTATTTGGCAACGTGCGAGAACCTAACATTTCATACACGCTGCATACATACAGTAACTGCACCAGAAGTGTTTTGTAAAATTTGATGCGTCACGGATGAAGACCCATTGAGTTGACCCATATCACACATCAAGAACGTATTGATCACCCATACAGTATATGACGCATGACCCGTGACGCATGATGAGTCACACAAAGGTTTTTCCGTGACGTCAGCCTTGGTTCGATTCAGGACTATACGAGACGATTAGACTCTTTAAATATTATATATATATATATATATATATATATATATATATCATGCCACAAATATAATGATAGTCCTGGAATCGAACCAATGAGAATGCAAATCTGTTTTTTACTAACTATATATTTTAGCTTTTAATAACCAATATTTTCACACCAAGACACAAATGATACACAAAGTGAACTCGAGAGACTTAACTTTAACTAAGAACTGTGGAATTGAATATCTTGAAAACTATATTAACCGTAGCCATTGTGTTTTGCCGCCCCTGGATAAATTATTTCTGTTGGTGCCACTGGCCGCTCTGCTAGGTTCCATCTGTCTCCTAAGGCACCATTTCGTTCAGTTTCAGAACTTTTATTCTGGTAGCGTTTCGATTCCACGCTACACCGTCTGACCATCCACTCCAGTGGAGACACTTACTTACTTCACAGATTCCTATGCAAGGAGATGTCTAAGCTGGTAACGGATTGCTTAAGTCGATTGACGATTTATCCTTTAAGCAATAGCGATATATATATATATATATATATATATATATATATATCAGTGGCGTAGCCAGGACTTTCAGGTAGGGGCACCAGGGCAGGCGAGGTGATCTGGG